>PVKA01001110.1:102636-158739 GCA_004027165.1 Ctenomys sociabilis | reverse complement strand
TTAAAAGTTTCTGGGTTTTTGTTTTTTGTTTTTTTTTTTTTTTCCTGGAACTGGGGATTGAACTGAGGCCCTTGCACTTGCCAGGGAAGCATTTATTTCACTGAGCCATCTCCCTGGCCACCCCCACCTTTTTTGTTTTTATTCTTTTTGGTAGCAGGAATCTAACTCAGGACCTTGTGTTTGCCAGGGAGGCCCTTATGCCACTGAGCTATATTCCCGGGCAATTTTTCAATTGTAATAAAGTTTCCCTCAAAGAAGACCCCAGGCCCAGATAGCCTTACTTGTCAGTTTATCAAACATTAAGAACACATCTATACAAACTTTTTCAGGAAAAAAAAAAGTAAAAGAAATACTTCCCAAGTTATTTTATGAGATCAGCCTTACTCTAACATGAAAATGACCAAAAAAAGTATAAGAAAATTAAACTGCAAACTAATTAACCTCATAAAGATGGATAAAATTATCTTTATAAAATATTAGCAATTTGAATCTAGTAACCTGTCAAAAGGATAATATACTGCAATCAAGTAAATACAGATTTGCTAAATATATGAAAAATCAATCAATCCCAGTAATTGACTAGAAAGGAAATCTATATCAAGACATATGCAAGGAAAAAAAAATCAATATCTATTCATCTGAAAGCTCATAGAACACTGGGAACCCTCACTGTGATAGAAGCAACTATGAAGGACCTACATATAGCTCACATCATTCCTAGTGAGAAAGACTGACTGCTTTCTCTTGCAGTTTGGGACCAGAAAAGAATGTCATGTTTTCCCATTTTTACTCAGCATTGCACTGAAGGTTCTAATCTGCTCACCAAGACAAAGGGCAGAAATGATAGTCCCAAAGATTTCAAAGAAATAAATAAAATTGTCCTTATTCAGAAATGACTGTGAATGTGAGAAATCTTAAGAAGTCTGACAAATTTAACACAGGTGCAGGATAAGGTCAGTATACAGAATTCAGATGTACATGTATATACTTTAGTGAGCAGTTTAAAAATGAGATTTTAAGTATCATGTAAAATAACATGCAAAACACAAAATACTTAGGAATAAATTTGACAAAATATGTGTAAGATTTGTGCACTGCAAGCTATAAAAACATTTGAGGAAAAATTTGAAAGACATAAATAAATGGAGAGATATTCCATGTTTTGGATTGAAAAACTAAATATTTTTTACTCAATATTTTAAGATGTTAATTTTCCCTAAATTGATCTATAGATTCAATATAATCCCAACCCAAATCCCAGATGGCTTTTTTTTTTTTTTTGAAAACTTGACAAGCTGGTTCTAAAATGTATATGAATATGCGAAAGAACTAGAATAGCCAAAACAATGTTGAAAAAGAAAACTAAAGTTGTAGGATTTATATTACCTGCCTTTAAGGCCAAATGCAAAGTTATAATAATCAAGACACTGTAGATAGACATCTAAGCCAATAGAATAAAATAAAACATCCATAATTAGATCTGCATATAAATGAACAGTTGATTTTTAATAATTATGCCAAGATAATTTAGCAGGAAAAGGAGAGTGGTTTTTATCATAGGGTGTTTTCCTCAGTAAACGTGCTGAAACAACTGGATATCAGTGAGGGAGAAATGAACCTTAATTTTTACATCATGCAAATACTAGCTCAAAAGAGATTACAAACCTAAGGATAGAAGCAAAGGGTGTAAAATGACTAGAAGAAAATATAGGCAAAAAAACTTCATGAACTTGGAATCAGCAAAGATTTCTTAGGACATAAATCATAAAGTAAGTAATAAAACGAACCTCATAAAAGGTAAAAAAAAAAACTTGTTTTCAGAAAGCATCATTAAAAATATAAAGACTAAAAAAATATTATAGTTATATCTACAGAAGGATTTTTACCCAGACTACATAAAGAATCCCTAAAACTGAATAAGAAGAAATCCCAATTAAAGTGGGTAAAAGACTTGAAGTGATATATCACAAAAAATTTTGAGTAATCAGTAATCACATGAAAAGACCCTCAACATCATTAGAGGGTACAAATTAATACTACAGGGAAGTACCAGTGTATACTCACTGGTATGACTAAAAGGCTAGAGATTTCTTAGAAGTGTATATCTTAAACATATTTACTGTGCCGTCAGGCAGTCTGACTCCTAGATATTCACCCATGACAATGAAAACCTGTGCACATGCAAATGTACGTGTGTGAATTTTTTAGCGGCTTTGTTCATAGTTCCCCAAATCCAAATGTCTTGTGACTGCTGAATATATAATACCCATGAAATTAAATACTGCACAGCAATAAGAGGAACCTTCAGATAGACCCAACTAAATGAATGAATGAGAAATGTTTTATGATAAGTGAAGGAATCTACCCATATGATTTTTTTTTTTTGACAATGTCTACAGGGTCTCACTGCATAGATTGGACTTGTAGTGATCCTCCTCTTTACAGCCTTCCAAGAGTTGGGATTACAGGCACATGCCATCAAGCCCAGTCTCAAGTGACCTCTTAGTGTGCCCCAGGGGCAGGGCCAGCACGGCAGGCCCAGGGATCAAACTCCCAGCCCCTGTGCCTGCTTGCAGGCGCTTTAATACACTGAGCTATTTGGATAGCCCTTCATAAGATAATCTATGGGCTGGGGAGATATTCTAAAATAGGCCAAATTATATGGCTAGAACTCAGGCAAGTGCTTGCCAGAACTAGAAAGTTTCATAAAGAAAATTTGGCTGGTGACAGAACTGTCCTGTATCTTCATTTTGATGAATATACACATTTTTCAAAATTCACTAGACTAGTCACCAAAGGTGGTGAATTTTCACAAATGTGTATCATCCATCGACAAAGCTGATCTTAAACTGTATAAGGACTGACAACACCAAGTATTGTCAAAGAAGTAGAACAGTTGATCTGGAACTTCCGTCACTGTTCATGGGAGTAGGAAATGGCACAGCTAGTTTGGAAAACAGCTGACAGGTTTTTTAAAATTAATTTATGTATTTATTTGACACAGGGTCTTGCTACACAGTTCAGACTCATAGTGATCCTCCTGTCTCAGCCTCCACAACGCTGGACCAGCATGGTGCACCCAGAGTTCCAAGATCAGCACCTTATGAAGTACCAGGGTTCAAACTCAGGTCCCTGAGCTTGCCAGGCAGGCACTTAGCCCACTAAGCTATCTCCCCAGACCAGCTGGCAGTTTTATATGAAATTAAACATAGGCCTATCACAATAGCTACCCAGCAATCCCACTTCTGAGTATTTACCCAAGAGTAGTAGAACTAAAAGTCTTAATAGTCCTGTTCATGAGTGTTAATGGTAGCTTTGTTCATAGTAAACGTTAACTGGAAATGACCTAAATGGCAAGTGTTAGATGGACAATGTTATATACCTTATTTCTTTTGTTGGTGCATATTATACAAGATAATAGGTGTGTACATACAAAATAGTTTGACCCTGTCCACTCCCATTACCTTCCTAGCCCTATTCTCTCCCTTTCCCTCATTCCCTTCCCTAATAGGAGTCTTTCTGCCCTTCTTTTTTATTATGTCAACATTCTACTGTACACTAAGCAAAAAGAAGCCAGGCACAATAGTATATCATGTATGCTTTAATTTATGTGAAATTGCAAAGGAACAAAAGCTAGCCTGGAGGAAGTAGTCCAGGTGAAACCACGTCAGTGATTGCCCTGGCTTATGGGGAGAAGACACCGCCTGACTGCTCCAGTGTAGCCTTTGGTTGAAAGAATCATTCTGCCATTTGATTATGGTAGTAGATACATGAGTGTAGACATTAGTCAGAACCTATTAGCCTGTGCTTTTAGAATGTATGCATTCTACTGAATATAAATTATGACTTAGTTTTTGAAAATTAATTTTAGAAAAGGTCCAAATATTGAGTAGCTTTTAGAATGTTCTGCTGATTTCTCATGAGTTACGAATTTGGACAGAGAGCAGCTTTGGAGGCAGGACAGCTCTAGCTTTCTGCTAACTCGCCTCTGAGACAATTTAGTCTTAGAGTTGTGGTTAGCTTTCTCTCTGGGGCAGGAGGGAACCTGACAAGGTTAATGCCTCCTCTTTGCTAGTTTCCCTGAAACCTGCACACACACATTGTTTTCACTGACAGTATTGCATTGTTTTGTAGCTGTGGATTTTGGAAGTGAAATATAGTAAAAATACTCTGTCTTTTATTGATCTAAAGGCCTGTTTATAGGCTTCCTGTTTATCTCAAGCTCTGCCCAAAGTTTCTTCATACCAGATTTCTCCCAAAGCACAGAACTCTCTGGAGTCATGCTGAGGACTCCTGCACACCGTGTTCAGTCCTGCCCTTGCAAGTCAATGTATGTATCCCTGAGGCAGGCAACTAGATGCTCTTGTAAGTTTGATCCTTCAACTAGGTTTATGCATATATTGCTCATGTTCCCTAGTAGAATTCTGTTGATTCATTCAGCAGGTATTTCCTGCACACCTACTGTGTGCCAGACTTTGTATTGAGTACAGGGTTACAGAGATGATTAAGACATGGTCCTTATTCTCAGCAAGCTCACAGACTGGTTAGTAGATTAATTAGTAATAGGAAGCTGGTTGGCCAGTCTTGCCCCAACTTCTCCAGCCTAGTCAATCTCCTATGCTACAACTGAGGGCATATTCCAGAATAGGAACTACTCCTTCATTTAAAACCCTTTAGTGGCTCCTCGATTTTCTCGGTTGAAATTGAAGCTCCATAACATGGCTCTATATAATCCAGTCTCTGCCTGCTTCTCCAGCCTCATCTCTTGTCACTGTTCTCCCTTCCTTTGCTGTGCTGTATTTATACAAGGAGCCCCAGACATTTCTGGTTCAGAGTGTCCCAAGTAGGCAGATACAGAACCATTTCAAAAATGAAAATTATGCATACTTTATTCAATCAGCCAAAGTGTTTTGAGCATGTGCTCAGTGTGGTGGGCCATAGGGATAAGCAGACATGTAAGAAACAGTCATTGTTCCTGGGAGCAGGCAGATGAGCACAGTTAGAAGGCAGTGGTGGAGGCAGAGATGTGAATACAGTGCAACGTGTCCCCAGGCAGCAAGGGATTGTTTCTTGTGGAATTGGGTGTGTGGTTGGAACAAAGGTGAGACCAAAGAGGTAGACAGCAGTGACCACATTGAGTATTGTCAGAAAAGCAGGTTTTGACTTCATATTTTGAGCAGTGCGAAATCACCTGAGATAGTACAGCTAGGGAATGATGCGATAAGGCCTATGCACTACTGATAAGTGCCAGATTAACAACAGGCTGTGTGCATTCCACCTCTTATTGTTTCTTAAACTCCCAGAATCTGAACAAAGGTTCCTTCCACCCAAATCTAATGACACTAGTCTTAGTGTCAGGGGACAATTTGCATAAAGATGTCTAATCTGTATTTCCTCTGACCAGTGTCTAGTCATTCATCCTTTGTGCTTGAAGGGAATTGTCTGTCCATCCCTTTCTGAGTGGGGCTGCTCTCCACTAGTGTCCACGGTGTGCCTTGCACATCCCATGCAGGAAGGGAAGGAGCATCGCAGCCCAGTGAGCCTTGCTCTGTGTGTGCACATATGATTTGTCAACAATCACAGAGTTTATGGGGCTTCATTAAAGATGGTGGGGCAGGAGCACTGTGGGACATCAGAAGAGACCTCAGCAGTAAACCACAACTCCAAGCTCTGGAATGCAGTAAATGTTTAAGAGACTTCCTTCCTTTCATTACTGAATTTTACTTTACTTTTATACCAGTAAAGAGTTGTGTTTTATTGGTTGAAATTTCTTGATTCCGTTTTCCCCAGGTCTGTTTAAAAGCTACATTTTATCTTTGAGGATGTTTGGCTCATGGAAGAGGAAGTGCTGCCAGCAAATTCAATTAACTGGCAGAGCTCACAGATATTGTACGCGGATTTATTTTTTTTTTCTTCTTTTTCACAATTGCTGCATAAACACAGCTGGGTTTAATATTTGTAGTAACAAAGATTTAACTTGAATCATTTTACTCCGGGTAATTAATGCTTGGAATCTCGGCTTCTTTGCGTTCATTTGTAATCCTCTGCATTTCTTTACTCTAGCTATCTAGATAATGAAGTGTGCTCCTCTAGGTCTTTGCCCTGCCTTAAAACTGCTTAATATTTGGCCGTTCCCACTAGAGAGCAGATGCTTTTCTTTGCAAGAATTGAATTTCTGTCAGCTCTTTTATGCATCATGTGTTTGGAACTGTAAGTGGATCAAGTTGTTCATCACAGCAGGGACACTGTGAAACACTCTATTATACACACTTCCCACCCCCCCTTCCTGGTTTTGCTTTTTTCCCCTCCCCTGAGGAGGTGGAGATGCCCAGATCCCCTTGGGAGAGATCTCATTCTGTATGGATGTATCCATGTGATCCACCATGAATCCGGCCTGGCTGCTTTCCTAAACGTGGAAATCTATATCCATTCAGGCCAAGATTGTTGCTGAGACAAATCCCACTTTTATCTTTGTAAACACCAAGCACTTCATTAACTCCCAAATACACACTGAGTTTGGGTCACTAAATAAATCCACTGGGCTCAGCATAATGAGTGACACTTCAGTAATTGATGCCCTAGAAAATGTTAATTGTGAACTCATTATTCTTTTTTATGCTAAAATTAGGGCTTAGGTAGATTGAGCTTTGGAATTCCGCTAGCACAGAACAATAGTCACCATCTATTAGGCTCCTACTGTGTGCCAGGCTTTGTGCTACAGGCTTTGAAAATCTTGACATTTAATCTACATAATAATCCTGCCAAGAAAGGAAGGGAAGGTACTTTATGCTCTTGTTAAGGATAAAGAAAAGAAGCTAAGAAACCTGCCTAGAGGCATCTAGATAGTAATAGCGGACAAGGCAGAGTTTGAACTCAGGTCTGTCTGAACTCAGAGTTAGCATACTGTGGGGTGCTGTACCCTCATCCTGTAGGCTCACTAGACAAGTAGTAATTGGTTGTTCATTTGAGTCATTGATTTATCACATGCTTATTGCATATCATTTTAGTTGTCCTACTGCACATGGACTCTCCAGGCCAATGTTATTTATAAATCGCTTTGTATCTATCTAAAGCAGAACTTCAAGTAGAGATTGGAACATGTAGTTTAGTTTTGCTTTTCCTATTGAGCCCAGTGCTGTGCAATCCAACTTCCCAAACCAAGCTCCCACTTTCTTACAGTTTATTTCATGAATTTCAGTTCCTAGAGTCAGCTCTGAATTGACTAAAATTTCAAAATCTGTGCTTTAATTTGTCTGTGCAGTTTTGAAAAGCAAGCATCTCGAAGATATTCCTGCTGCAATATGCTCATCTTTTGAGCTTTAGATTGTGATTCTGAGTGCAGAGGTGCATCTTAGAGCATTTTTAGTAGATGTCATTCAGTTTGCAGAAGTCATTGTGCGATGTTCACATGTCTGACTGAGAGAACTGCTGATCTCTAGAATTAATTGTAGTCGGGTGGAAAGGTGGCTTTTGCTTATAAGGAAAGTCACTGGTCTCTTGGTAAACATTTTTAGTTATGATTAACATTAGTCATCTTTTAAATACTTTTCACTACAACCAAGCATTGGTGCTTTAGCTTATTAGTAATAGAGCTCCTCACTTATTTTTGGCTTGTAGTACATTGTGTTGTTGAAAGATGCTGGTAGTTTAAAAAAATGGTAGAAGCTATGTGGTTTAAAAAAGCACATATAACTTTGCTTTTACAAGTGCCTATTTCTTCAAAGGTAACTTACATTTTTATTTTGTGTGTTCTGTTTGCGAGAGAATGCTTCTTGGTTTATTCATGTTGACAACTGAAAAGCCTTAGACCTAATTAAAAGAATTTCCACAAGCACCTTTACTGAACCATTTCATTACGCGGCACTGCACAGATTGCATTGTGAAACATGGTGATAGTTTAAATCTGACCTTTAATCCTTAACTGCCAGAAGTATGGGGAGGAAACCCTTCTTTGAAAATACTCCCCGGATGCGTACATATATATGCATACATGCGTGCACATATTTGGTTAGAAATAATCTTTTTATTGAATGACTACCTAATAATATAAATACACATTTACTTTGAGCTCAGATCTGCTAGACTCTTGTGGTTTGGGTAAGATTCTCTGGCTGCATTAAGTGTGTGTGTATGTGTGGTGTGAAAGCTAAATTGTTTTAGAGGAAAAACAAAGATAATTTACTTGCTCTGAGAGGGAGAAAAGTATTGTGAGGAAGAAAAATGCAAAAGCCTTTGCTATTCTGCATTTGTTTCAGATGCTGAGATGCTCAGACGAGATGTATGGGAAGAGGCTAGAGTGCATGCATGCATGTGGACTCCTTCTGAACTTTCTTTGGCAAATTGTGAAAATGGGCCTTTTCTGCTTTGTTTTAAAATTGTACTTTTTTACCCCAAGAACGTCATTGTACAGATTTGAGAATTTGCTCATAGGATTCTTAGCAGAGCCATTATAGCACATAGCAAAGTAGCCATTCACATAATGAAAATTGATTCTTTTGTCTGACAAAAGCTGCTGAGAACATAACGCGTACTACTAACTTTCTAACTTATGTGTGGCCGGTGAGTTGTCAGGAGAGAAGGAGAGAGCAGAGACTAGGGCCCTGAGGGTCATCACCAGCCCCAGCTTAGAGCAACACATAACTAGCACAGCCCCACTCCCCCATGGAGAACCTGGATCTTTACGGGGAAAATGGGATGCAGCAGAAGCAATTAAAGCCAACCGAGGTCAAGGTCCAACCATGTTCTCAAGAAAGAAATAGAAAAACAAGGAATGAGAGGAAACAATAATGGAGATATACTGTTGGGGGAAAATAAGCTAGTATCATGGACAAATAATTTGCTGGTCTAAGAAACCCTGGCAGTAGTGAGAATTCATGGACTAGCACAGACTTCGGAGTAAGGTAGACTTGAACTGGACTGTGACCAGCTTCTGGGCCTTGCAGTGCTTGTTGATGTGGGCTGAGCTTACTTTCTTCAGTTGTGTAGTAGGGTTAACCATACCTACCCCACTTCTTCTGAATTGTTAATACAGTGCTGTGTATGGAAACATCTGGCATTTGGTAACTAGTAAGGTGCTGAATTCCTGACTTTCCCTGAAATTGTTATTGGAAAGAGTACAGTGTGATTGCCGCCACACATCCAGAGTTGCTGCTTTAGATTCCTGATAAGAACTAATGAAGGCATAAGTGTGTGCTCCATGCCACTTTTCATTGCTAATATGAAGAGGACAGAGGGATCCCTGAGGATTCAGAACAAGTCAGTAGCACCTTTTGCCCCGTCCAGACCCAGACATGCCCCAGGGGCTGTTGGAACAAAGCTTTGGTCCATTTTATTCCAGGAAGGAAGAATGAGTCAACTGGCCTTAGCCCTCAAGGGGAAAAGGAACAGTGGCTCTGTTGCCCCTATGCACCTGCTGCTGGGTGTCTCAATTGTCAAACAAACAAAATATTTCACTCAAAGTCTGACATGCAGCAGTTAGAGCAATTCCCACAGGAAAGGATCAGGGGCCCTTGCACAGGCTATCTTGAGCCAGACTCAGAAGAACAATGTGTCCAGTTGAGAAGCTTTGCCCACACTGAGGATCAGCTTGGCCCTGCCTTCTTGAGCTGTTTAGTACATTAGAAGAGACAGATGTGAGTTGGTTGTTGCAGAATGCATCATTACAGAGTGTCGTGTGGCTGTGAAGGGAAGGAACAGTAAGTATATATAGGAGGGGCACCTTGGTCAAGTCTGGGGGATTCATACTGAAAAAGTGGTATTCCAGCAGAGACGTGAAGGTGAGTAGCAGTTGACCCAGGGCCCTGTGTTGTTCAGGGTGGTAGCCACTATCTACCTGTGATTACTCACATTGAAATTGGTTAAAATAAAATAAAACTTTTACCTTCTCAAGTCACACTAGCCATATTTCAGGTGACCAGAAGCAGCTGTGTTATACAGGATTGAACAGAAGATGGTTTCCATTACTGCAGAAGGTTCTATTGGACATTTTTGAATTCTAGGCAAGCAAATATCCATGGGTGAAGAACTCCAGATAGGCAAGAATAGCCTATCCAAAGGTCCTAGGGTTAGGAGGAGGCCAGTGAGACTAGAACCATGAGGGTGCTGCTGAAGTCAGGGAGGGGACAGGGAGCTTCTCCTCTGAAAGAGGCTATGGCCAAACCACGTGGGTCTTTGTAGGTCAGGTTGGCTTTAGCTGTATCTAAGAGCAATGTGCAGAGATGCAGAAAGATATAAGGTGGCAGCACTACTGGAAAGAAGTGGATATGAATGTCTTAAATGTGATACTTCATAATATGCCGTCACTCTGTAAACCCCCCAAGCTGCAGACAAGTGATGAAGAGGTGAACCTGTATTTTCTGAGTGCTACTGTGTATTTTGTAAGGGTTGTCTTCCTTTTTGGGGGAGAAGGATTATAAACTCCTGGGACCAAATGGCAGGATGATGGAAGATGCAATGTGAATGTCCATTTGGAAGTAGTGATAAGCTCATCTGTGGCTGATTTGTGGAATGCAACCCTGAAGTCCTCAGGAGGTAGGTCCTTGTTCATTTGGGACCTCTGTTCCCAGCATATCTCACCAGAGACATATGTAGATTAAGTGTAAACACAGCAGCAAGCTCATGAGCCTTGGAGAAGAGATGTTGGTTCTGATGGGAAGTGTCACAGAAAGTTAGATACTTTCTTTTTAAATAGAGGAGTTTGTCAGAGACAAACAAAAAGAATATCCCAGGCTTTGGAAAGGGTTTTGAGGCCTCTGAAATCAAATAGAAGACAATATTGAAAATGGAACTGGAGCCAAGCCCTTAAAAGCTTTTAGAATGTGGACTTTAATGTATATATATATATGTCAGCAGTAGAAAGCCTCTGAAAATTTCAGAAGGAAGTGACATGATTCAGCCTCGTGTTTTCAGAAGATGATTTAGTGTGTAGGATGGATTAGACCAGGAAGAAAACAGAGGAAGAAAAAACAGCTCAAATACCATTAAAATAGTTCAGATAAAATATAGAATCTGAATAATCAAAACAAAAAGCTGGACACTCTTATGGCTGTTATCCAGCCAGTCTTCACGGTATATGTAAATTGTAAGTGCCTCATTTTACAACAAAGGAATTGAAACTCAGAAGTTTCAAAAAGTAGTGAGACACCAGGTTTCCCGGATTTGGAGCCAACCTGTGACTCCAACTCTGGGGTGGACGGAACACGTGAAGCCAAGAGACCCATGAGGTGACTGGTAAAGGAGGTTGAGGATGCAGGGCTGGGGAAGGATGGATAGCACTGTGTGTGGTATTATGCCTGTTGAATTTGTGAAGTTGAATGAGACTGGTCTACTTACTCCCCTTGACTCACTTAGCATCCAGAGATCCAGTTCCTTGCAGGTGTGGTTGTATCTTAGCAGTGGTGTTCAGAAGGGGAATGAATGAGTACCAGTGCTGGGCTCTATTCCTCCTAACAGTTAATCACCAAAAGCTGAGATCCTAGACTTCCCTGCAAGCAAAGGTACAGGCACTGGGAATGCCTTTGATGATGTTGAAACAGTCACTCATTTCTTCTTCCAGTCAGCAGGAAGGGCTGAATGACCACACCAGGCCAAGCATGTGCTAGGAGCTCACCAGGTAGCAGCAAAGGTGGTAGACTCTGCAGCTCACAGTAAAACCACCGACATAGTACAAGAGGCCTTTGCCTCACAGTCAGAGGAGGCACAGATGGGGGACATCTGGATTCCCTCTTGTGCTCACCTCAAGGCAAGGGGTAATTTGACTATTAAAAAAATACCTTGTTTTAATTCTTTACTATAAAAGTAACATATGCTTTTTTATAAAGGATAATCAAAACAATCAAGTGTATAAAATAAAAAGTGAAAGCATCCTTGCATGGTTAAAATTTGATACATGGAGTTTTAGATTTTTACTACATACATATATATTTATATATGATTTTTAAATGATTCATGCTGTACATATTACTGTACAAACTGCATCTTCTCCCCATTTGACAGTATTTGACATCCGTTCACAGAGTTCTGCCACTAGGGGCTTTGCAGCATTTTATTGTGAGGTTGTGGTATAATTTATTAATGAGCCACCATTGGTAGGCCCTTGAATGGACTTTCATGAGGTAGATGGATGTTCACAGAGGATAGAAAGGAACAAGAGACAAATGTGGCTAAGTTGTTGGGTAACAGTTTAATAGCAACCAAGTATAACGCTACAAGGTATGGACAGGAATAAGACTGACCCTGGAGAACCTGCATAGACTCTTGGGAGTGCAGTTGTTTTTGGAACATGATTATGGTGAAGGATAGAGACAACAAAGAGTTCAATGGAAGACTGAATTATTAGATTTGAATTTTTCCAAGAGACTAGAACAGCTATAGGTAGATGATATTAGAAAAAACTGAAAGCAGAGCCCTTGCTAGAGAACTACACCGCCAGTCTGTGCCAGAGGATAGATGGAGCTGTGCCTTGCAGGGCCATGGGCATGGGCACTGAGAGGCGAGGGCAAAGGGGAGGCATCAGGCATCTGGCCCAGGAGCCTGGCCGGGTGGTATGCAGTACCCAAGATGGGACACAGAAGAGAGGAAGGGAGCTGTAGAGAGGAGCCGAAGAGCTTGATTTTTGCACTCTCATTTCTTTTCTTCCTCCTTTGACTCCTGATGAAAGGATGAAACCATCCTCACCGACACTTCCAACCCCCCCCAGTTGCCCCTGACGAACCCCAATTGTAGTGATTTGACCGGCACCCCAGGAGTACTCAGGGCAAGTTCAGCTTTAGATGTATGACGGTGGGTTATTTAATCCTTACATTTTCTTCCCTGGCTTTTATTGAAAGGACAGAATGTTATCACCAGCTATTAGACACACGTAGACTTGCAGTTTCAAAGTTTGAAGTGCTGACAGGTCAAGACAAAAGCTTCTCCATGTTGAGAGATGAGGGAGGTCTTCAGAAGTCTTGGCCTAGGTGGTCACAGGGGCATCAGGAGCCCAGGACCACTTGGCTGGTTTGAGACCAGCAGGGACAGGCTGGAAGGAATGCTCTCATATTTGCTCAGTTACAATAGCGACTCCTTCTTTGTGTAAAATGGTAATGAGGCCATTAGGAGAGGCTCACCTGAAGTGCAGCTTGTGAATCCAAGGTAATTAAACACCTCCTGAATGAAAGAGAAAGGCCAGGGAAGGTTAAGTGAGGAATAATCTGCGGCACAGGTGGCCCAAGGCCTTTGAGGAGCCAGAAGAGCGACAGTGGCCTACACCATTTCAAAGAGTGGAAATGTCACCCTAGTCCCTGAGAGGGGCAGGATTTTCATTATTGGGGGGGGAGAATGAGTAATATTTTTAACACTTTAATAAAATATGTTTCTTAAGGTCCACAGCAGAGTCCATCCCTCAGGGGTTCCATGAAAAGGAGGTCACAGTAAACCAGTCATGTATCCAGGTGTTGAAACAGACCACAAGCTGCTCTCACAGGAACAGCTTTCCCAGGCTTACATTTATGCAGAGACCCAATAGCCCCCCTTGGTGCACCCGTGCATCGCTCCTGACCTTCACTCAGCTGACACTATGTGGGTACAGGGCATGCCTAGCTGGCAATAGTGGTGGAGTTTCCAGACTCGGGCAACTTTTCTTAGTGCTTACTGTGAGCTGAGCATTGTGCTGAGTGGCTTCACGTGGCCTTTCAGCTTGTCTTCACTGCATAAAGTCCAATAATGAAGGATTTTTGCTACTCGGGTTCTTGCCTCAAAGTGTCTGCTGTTTCCATACAAAAGCATGTATGTGAATCCTTGTGGCAGCAGTGTTCATCACCTGGTGGGCAGAGAAATGGGGCCTGGTACACCCGTGCCTTGGGTTATTAATCAGTCATGAAAAGGAACAAAGTATAAGGCATGCTACAACATGGGTGCAAGTTTTTCTTAATGATTAGTATACTAAGTAAAAGAATCCAGTCAGGAAAGGCTACTTGTTTTATGATTCCATTTCTATTAAATGTCCACTGTTGGCAAGTCCATAGAGACAGAGTAGATTCCTGGTTGTGAGAGAAGAGATAGAGAATTGGGGAGAAGTGGCAAGTGACAGCTAATGAATATGGATTTCTTTGGGGAATAATGCATTGATCTGGAGTTAGATAGTAGTGATGGTTTTTCTGGTCTTATGGTGATGTTACAAACCATTGAATTATAACACTTGAAGTTAATTCTAGGGTATGATAAATATATAAAGCTATTTTAAATTTCTTTATAGAGCCTGGCAAGTGCGAGGGCCTGAGTTCAATCCCCAGTTCTGCCAAAATAAATAAATAAATAAATTTCCTTATAAAAACTCAGCAACAAAAAATAACTTCTGCTGGGTGCAGTGGCACACACCTGCAATTCCAGCACAGGGAAGGCTGAGATAGGATGATCACGCCAGGCTGAAAGGCAGCCTAAAGTACATAGTGAGACATTGCCCCACCCCCAAAAAAGAACCACTATGGTTTGTTTCTTATTTAAGTGTACGTGCAGGCCAGTGATTCTTGATATTTATAGGTTCATAGATGCCATTAGTACTCTCAAGAAAGCTATTAATCTATGCCCAGAAAACTGAACATCATTCATTCATACTGCACATTGGAAGGTAGTTCATGAATCACTTAAAACTAATTTTCTCTTATGTTATCATGTTTGTTTTATCCTGAGTTTTATTGTATGTTCCTATATTAAGCCCCTTACAGAACTGATTTCCTAGAAATGTATTCTTATATGTCACTTGCATGCTTAAAAACAGCAATAAGCTTTCTGTCTCTTTCAAGATGGAGTAAACTGTTATGAACTCCAGCAATCTTAGAACAACCCAGATGTCCATCAACCAATGAAGAGATAAAAAAGATATATTTTTATACTATAGGGTACTGCTCAGCCGTAAAGAAGGATATATGAGACATTTATAGCTAAATGGGTAGATTTTGAGACCATATTCTTTAGGTGAAATAAATTACAGTGGTCCCTCACTTACCACAGAGGTTACATTCCAGATATACCCATAATAAATGAAAATCAGTGAAGTAGTGATGTTATATTTCTTTTAGTATTTATATATATTTTAATGCTTTATAAACCCTTTTAAAAACACTTTTAAAAACATTTCTAATGTTCTCTTTTTTTAGGGTATTTAGGGGGCAAGTTTCATTCAACCTTTAATTTATTATGTCTACAATACTCTATATGTTACTCTGAGCTCTGGGGATACAGTAATAAAAATGTTTTAGCCCTGTGGAAATTATGTTCTAAGGTTTTTTCCTTAATTTTATTGAAAAACAAATGGCAAAGAGGCAGTTTCACATCAAACTAGTAGGGCAGTTTCAATAATTAATACATTGCATATTGTTTTCTTAGTGGTTATTTGGTATACAAGATGCATACATAATATCCTATGTACAAACATTATTAGAACAGATCCCTGTATTCATTGAATTAAGAGCATGTAGCTGTATAGTTATCTTAACTATGTTGAATCTACAGATATAAAATGGTCATTGAGTTGTATTCCCTTTTTTGTTTAGTTTTGTCATTTAAATATTATAGGTGTGTGAATTTAGCAAAATATTCCAAAATAGCCTAGTAATCGATAATAGTATTGGGTTTTCCATATGTCTGGCAATGTCAGGAGTTGTTGACTTGAGTCTTTTACAGCTCAGCATAATAATATGGCTTTACTTCTTATACTTCATTTTTGTACTTTTCTGCTGGATGGTTAAGACCAAGATAAAGCAAGACCTGTGTAATAAGAATTGTAGCTTTTGTATCTAATTAGGGTCAGTCAAATCCCCTCAGGATTTATCCTGAGACCCTGTACCACAGTTTGTAGATCCTTTGTCTAACACTTCTAATGTTCTTAACCATTTTCTAAACTTGTAAACCTACATAATTTTAACAACATACATGTATTGTACAGTCCAGTATGTATTCATCTGCTAAAGAAACACATACTGTAAACAATGTATTTTATTTTTATTTAATATTCTTTTAATATGTTAGAATTAACATTTTTAATATATTTTATATATTTTTAGGCAAAAATCATTAAAACCATAAATACTATGCATATAAATACATACAGAGTACTGTACACTACCGCAAAATCCCATGATATAGTGAAAAATCTGTGATAAATAATTTAGATTCATATTTTTTGAAAACCCATGAAACAGTGAATCCACGAAAGTCGAACCATGAAATAGCAAGGGACTACTGTATATAACACATGTGAAAATATCTCATTATCTCTAGTGTGAAAAACTCAAAGTATAAATGAGAACCAAAAGGAATACTAGATATTGTAAAATAGGAAGAAATCGTTCAAAAGAAAGGGGAACTAGGGAAGGGGAAGAAGAAGGAAAGGAAAAGAAACAAACCACAAATAAAGGATAATAAAGACAAAGCTTTTAAATAAGGCAGGGAAGAAGGGTAGAAGGGAGGGGAAGGGAATGGGGAAAAGAAAGAGGCACCAAGATGTATCCTGTACAGGTGCAAAGTCTGTATGATGAATGTGATCAATATGTACATGTCAAGTGTACCAAATAAGCTTAATTTTTAGAAAAAATAAACATCCCTTCTGACCATGCTGTTCCCTCCAGCCTCTTCTTAAATCACCTTGCCCCTCATTTTGTCTTCTGAAGCCATATTTTTCCCTCCTCTGAGCTTCTCCTGACTGGGGCTTCACACCTTACTCTTCATACTTATATTGTTCCTGTCCCTTTTTGCTTAGTTATCTACTTCAGCTTGTTCTCTCTGTTCAGACTTTCACCCCAGGAAGCCTCCCTTCCTCTCTGTTACAGACTCATCATAGAAGCAATGTCACGTGTGTGAGTTTTTTTCTGATTATAATCTCAGGGAATGAGGACAAAGCTGTGTCTAATTTCACTCCTTATTACATCATCAACAGTCTTGAGTGTATAGCAGATAATAAATATCTATTGAATGAATAAATGGCTCAAAGCCACCACATTACACCATTCTACGGAAGCCTGCATGTAGAGCACAGTAAGATGGCAGGCCCTGAAAGTTAGGGAGTATGACATCCTGAGGTGAATGAAGCAGAGGGTAGAAATAGTCTGGGAAGCTTGACCTTGTCCTTGAATTTTGAGGGTAACAGCCAGCATATAAGACAATCTTTCCTACTTAGACTCAGGAGGAAAGTCTCTTTTAGGTCTCATTGTTAAGAAAATCTTTATTCATCTGATTTATTTATAATACATTTTTTTATTTTTTTAATAATACTTAAAGGAATCTCACAACTTTCATGTCTTCCTTTTGCTCTGGCCACTAGGAGGCTCTCAAGCCAACATGAAGCCCATTTCTACCCCATATGTGAGTTTATGGCTTACATCTGACCCTTGTCTCCGTTGCTGCTTTTCCCATTGCCATCACTTCCTTGACTATTTTGTTTTACCCTGTTGAGTTTCTATAAATTGTTGCTATTCCTTTAGAGTATGATGTGTGTAGTATATAAATAAACACTACTTCTAACATTCATAAGTAACTTAAAGAGAGAATGAAATTATAGCTAAAAGTCTTCATATAGGCTGGACTCAGATTATAGAACTTTGATTCTCATTCCAATATGACACTTCTTGGCTTTGTTCCTAGGCATGGAGCCTGGCTTCTCAGAGATTCTTTCTCTTTGCAAGATAGGAACAATACTGTCTTCCTCACAGGACTGATTGTTGGAAGAAAAGTTAGAAAATGTATGTAAGGGTGCTTACCTGCCATGTAGTAACTGCTGAGGAAGAGTTTTTTCTTTCTATTAGACACGTCTCATAGGAGCAACAGTCATTTAAATTTCAAAGACCTGAGCTTGCTTTGGCAGGACACCTACTAAATTTCAAAACCCTGCATTTGGGACTTAGGTTGTAGCTCAGTGGCAGAGCACTTGCCTCAGCATCCCGTCACCCCAAAGGTTTGGGCAGATCACCTGTCCTAATACCAGAGACATTTTTACAGCAGTGGCAACAAACTGACCCTCCTTCAAAGGGATTCACTAAGGGTCTGTGGGTACCAGGCTTAGTCAACCATTGTCCTGTAATCAGCCCTCAACCTGTGTCTCCTTCTTTCTATCACCAGATCTCTTCACTGAAGAACAGACTGAAAAAGGTCTCCACAACCACCGGTGATGGTGTGGCCAGAGCTTTCCTCAAGGCCCAAGCTGCTTTCTTTGGTAGCTACCGAAATGCTCTAAAAATTGAACCAGTGAGTAATGTCTTGACCTATGTCATGATTCATGTTTGATCAGATCTCAGAAGCCTACCTCAGAGACCTGGAGAAATTGTGGTTCTTCTGATTTTTGAACTCCCCTGAGGACTGTGTGTGAACATGGAGGGTCTGTGTGGGGGATTCCTCCTTTGTCATACCTCTTGACACAGGAGGTCATCCACTACTCCTGTGATAATCACAGGAAGACACAAATGACATGCTATGGACAGTACCAGGCCTGTCACTTGGCCCGCTGATGCTGAGCACTCAGAGTGGGAGGTAATGATGATCAGTTTTGCTTTCCAGATGAGAAAATTGAGACTCAGGTGAGAAACAACTTACCAGCACCACCAAAGCCCAAATTTTTGCCCTCAGTTTCTCTTGTCCTTAAAGGGACCACTCTTTCACCCTTGAGACAGCAAAGCATCCTGGGAATTTACTTCTTGGTGGCTCTTACTTGTAGTCGTAGTTTAAGTGACCACAAAGCAGGCCAGAGATAAAGCTCAGCAGCATGGGGTCTACCTGGCAAGTGCAAGGCCCTGAGTTCAATTTCAGGTACCAATAAATGAATAAATGACCACAAAGCACAATGGGGACCAATAGGTGATGCTGCCCACCTGTGTGGCCCTTCCACTTTTCCCAATCTAGTAACTTACACATGTCCCTTGCCTGCCATGTGAGGTGATGAGCTGTTGGAAGATGTAAAGGCATCCAGGCTTTCCTGAAGCTGAAGACACTTATGTTTCTTCAACTTCCAGTAGGAGCCTTCTTCTGAAATTACTCCTCTCGGCCTCCTTTGGTCTCCTGGTCAAGGAGAATCGCACTCATCCCAGGTGGACTGGGGTGTGGGAGACCAGCTTAAGTGACACTGCCTATACGCCAGTGCTGCAGTTAACCAAATGAAATGCCAAAAGCTAAGCAGATGTCATTTAGTACATTTCATATGTAAATTTTGAAAATGAACTTCCTCATTAGCCACTTATGCACTGCTGTCTGGTTTTACTGCCTTAACTGCGTCATGTGTCTAAGGAAACACAGACAGCGAGCACCTGGTTTTTATTCCAGGAGTGGTCAGGGTAGTGAATTTCAGGGAGCAGCATCCCCCCTCCTCACTTTCCTTCTGGCACTGAGGCCTTCCTTCCCAGGCTGCCTCTGCATGGGTGCAGTATTCTGATCACACCACAGAAAGGTTGCACATGCGTCCTGCCCTGAGAGGCACTTGCCTTATCCTCCTAAGCCCTTCAGCCTAAGCAAGCTTCCCCATCCTGTTTGTCTCAAAGTGAAGTGGCTCTAATTGTTTGTCATGATCTTGGACCCAACTAGGCCCATCACGTTTGGTGCTGTTGCTGGGAACCGACAGACTGGAAATATTTTCTCTTAGATAGTTGTTGCATTGTTGTCATATATGTATCTGAAATCCAGAGGGGGTCGATTCTTGGCACACATTGCCAGATGTGATTTGGGCACATGTTGCTCCACAAGAGGAATCTGTGGTTGTACTTGCACTCAATTCTGAGTAGCTCTGAATTTAAAGACAGCTCAAGAGTTTAATGTCTGACTCTGCTTTTCTTGGCTGTATAAAACGAACAAGCTGCTTACTCTGTTTAAACTTTAGTTTCTTCTCCTGCAGAATGAAAATGATGTCCTTTCTAGATCTCCTCATTACTGTAAGGGTCAAGTGCAGTGAAAGTATTTCATGTGAAAAGTGAAACCTGAATGAGGTCTGGTGAATAAGGTTTGGGGGGCAAAGGCAGAAGCAAGCTCCTGACATGGATGTGGCACTAACTGAGCCCACAGAGGCTAAGGGCCTGTGGGTCAGCTGTTGGGTTTGGAGTGATGTATAGTTGGGAAAGTGGAGCTGCAAGAGAAGCTGGGGCCAGATTTGGTAAACTTGGATGCTAGGCTGGCTACAAGTGTGAAGTTCACCTCATTAGGAGCATAAGGTTTTGAGCAGAGATATGATGTGGCCAGTGTCAAGCTTAGGTAGTAAGCCAGTGATAGACTGAAAGAAAAGCTGGAGGCAGAGATACATTTAGAGGAACATTCTGGAAATTCAGAAGAGAGCCCTCAGAGGCTTACACCAGGAAGTGGTACCAGGGCAGAAGAAATGAGTAGGCCCAATGACAGATAACATCTGGTAGAGGAAGGACAAGAAATATCAAAATGTTCCCCCAGACTTGGAGCCTGGGAGAGGATGATGATGCCCTATAGCAAAGAGAAAAGCTAATGCCGTGGTATTCACAGTAGCAATATTTGTATTGTTGAAAAAATTGTTTGAAAAAAGTGTTTATGTTAGATAACTGGTGAGGTAAGGCCTCGTCTTTAAAAGCATCATTTTGAAGATAAAGTCATGGATTTGATTGTAGATGTGGCACTTTTCCTTGAATCTAAGCTGCCATACAATTGTAAGACAGACCATTGTTGTAGATATCATTAAAAAAGGGAAGAGAGTGCTGCTGGTTATAATTGAAAGACACCATCAATTACAAGACACATCCAGATTTCAGAAATCTTACAGTGGGAAGAAATTTCCTTCTTAGAATCAATGAATATGGCAGATCCGTCCTGTACACAGTCCCATTCATCTGCACCAGAATGGGTTTCTTCTGTGAGTCCAAGAGAGAAAGCACAAGGCCTGAAATTTTTGAACCAAGCCATTGATCAAGTGGTTTTTAAGCCATAAATTTAATTCTGGCAAATTCTCAACCAAAAAATAGGATAGCAACATTCCCTGAACAAACTTCTTGTGCTGGAGATTCAAGTGAGCCTGAAAAGGGAGGAGGGGCAGGGCTACGCAGCCGAGGCCCAGCAAAAGGGGGTCGTGTGCAGGCAGCACAGTGCTGAGAGGGCTGGGAAACCTCCACTGGGCCACTTGTCTTTCAGTTGTTTCTATGGTTATTAAAATAGCACCTGTTCTCAGTAAAAATGGGTAAAGTGACCAAGGAGCAGAAATAGACACACCCCAGTCCCATCACCTGTTAAGATGCTGCATTTGAGCTTCCACCCACCAACCACACACACACACACACACACACATACACACACACACATTCTCTGTCTCTGTCTCTGACACACACACACACATATATACAACTCCAGGGTCTTTGATTTGCTTTTGGTTCATTTTCTTTGGGGACTTCATACTTTTATTTTCAGCAGCTGAGATATTCCTAACCAAGCAATCTAGTATCCCAATTATTAGTTTGTTGGTTTTTTTTTCCTTTTGATATGTGTAAGCACTTTTTGCATATAAAATTCTCTTTTTAAACATCATTGATAAGTGCTGTACGCATCCCAGCAGGCAAGCTCTGTGGTTCTCAACCCAGCTATGGGTCACAGTCATGAGGAGGGTAGGAGACAGGGACAGGCTTTTCAAGAGGTATATGTCTGAGCCTTGCTCATAGAGTTTTATTAGTTGTGATCTGAAAATTGGTATTGAGACCCACCATATTATCCTAATGTCAGTCTTTTTGTTTGTTGTAACATTGCATGATTTTAAACCACACTGTGGTGAACATCTTCATGTAAATCTTAATGCCTGGTCTAAATTAGTTTTTAGGCAGAGTCCCTGGATCTAAATGCACTTATAGCCTGTGGCACTGAAAGCAATGGAGAAGTGGTGGTGATGTGCAAGGCAGAGCCCGGGAGCCAGGTGCAGGCTCTCCTCCCCAACCCCCTGGCTCAGAGCCCTCTTGAGATTTTTAAACCTGTGGCCATTTTTCCCCTTTACTACTGGGAAAATTTCATAAGACCTCTGACTACAGAGACCTTTGAGCTTTGTGCTCTTCCCCTACCCAGAAGAGGAAATGGTGTTTGCAGAGAGAGGCTAACTTGTGCCAAGAACAGGAGGTGATATGTCTCTTCAGGGCCTGATAAGTTGTTTTAAAGGGGTCAGAAAGTAAGATGAGGGGATTACAAGGGCATCAACCATAGCCAAGTGAGCCACCTCCAGAGAGCCTTCTCACAAGATGAGACTTGGTTGGTCTTGGAGCTGCTGCATGTCTTTGATCTCAGTAATTCCCCACCACTGCGCCTAACTGCATCAACTGCATCGTAAGGTGGAGAAGGATGTTGGCTCTGATTGCCAGTAATATCCTGATACATGGTAGGGCTAGAGGCAGACCCTGGTGAGCCTGAATCCCAGACCCTCGTTCCTTCCACCGTGCCCTCTTGCCTGTCTTGGTTGTAGTTTCCATATGTTCCACAGTAAATAATTCTTTCTCTCTGCACTTCCAGTGTCAGCACAGATCACGGCACAGTGTTTAGGCATTGGTAAATGTAGTTTAGAGTAATTGATAGAAGAATAAGAGAAAGAAATGAAGAAAGAGGAAAATGTTTAGGGCAGGAGGTTGGCTTTGTACATACATGGTTTCCTGTCCTATCTGTGGGCTTTAGAAGTTGCTGCTCCTAGCAAAGGGGAGGGTGTCTACAAATCACAAGGGCATGTGACCCATTTTTCAGTCACCTGGAGAATATCAGATGCAAAGCCCAAGGTATTTTAACAGTATTGGCCAAGCCAGCTTGTCTTCCCTTCTTAAGTGACAGAACCACAGGCACACGGGAAGCCCCATTCGGAGAACCCCCCTTTATCCATGTCAAGCTGCAGCCCAGGCTCCAGCTCATTTATTTAGGCCTTTCTTGCTCTCTGACACGCCTCCTAGCAGTTGCCAGGCAACTCTGGGAGTAGCAGTGTGTGTTAGGGATTAACTAGTTAGGGCTGGGGTCCTTTTTGGCAAGAAGAGGATAAAAGACAAATGATTTTAATTGCTAGGCCAATGACCCTTTCTCTGCTTGGTAGAAGATTGCAACTTTTGGAGGATGTGTATAATGGTATGGTTCTTCAATTGCCTTGAATTCTCTACCCTTCTTCCTAGGAAGTACAGATGAATTTTAAAAGAATCTTCTACTTTATTTCTTTGTTTAAAATTATATCATCATGAAATCTGAATAAGACAAGACATTTGAAAGACATTTCATTCCACAATGGCTCACTTTTGAAGAACTTTTGAAAAAAGGTGCAAGTGCTTCAATTCCATCCCTTGCTCTGCTCCAGGTGTCTTACAGTTTATGCCACGTTCATGTAGTCATCTGCAGGTGGCCCATGTGAGGTGCATCTGCCATGTCTGGCCACAGCAGGTCCTTGGGAAACATTAGATCAAAGAGCAAAACCACAGATACTGGTGTTGGAAGATGCATTCTGTTCTGTGCCAGCATCTGTACAAAAGCCAGTCTACAGGAGCATTATGGGAGTTGTTTATTCAGCTAACTCTTGCGGCCCTCTGGAGGCCAACCTACTGATTGGGCCTCTTTGACAGTACTGGAGCCCAGGTCCTGCCACAGGGGGCCATTGCTGGGGTGGGGGATGTAAACAAGCTGCTTAAACAGGCTGAGGCCAGTTCATTCCAGTCCTACTCTCTGAATGTATTATAGATTCAGCTGAGGGGACACTGCCATCCACCTTACAACCCCTGATTTTGCACTTGGTTCTGCTGAGTCATATTTATCCATCTAAAACCTCTGGAAGGCACAGAAGTTAAGATAAAAGCAGATTGATAGCCTGGCTTTCAAGCTTGAATGCACGTGGCTGTGCTGGAGTAGGCTGGAAAGACACTACACGTATCTGTATCTGCTTGAATAACACTGTTGATCTCATGGTTTTGTAAAAGGAACCTATACTTAAATTTTTTTAGTGTAATAAAAAATAGACAAATTAACACATCAGCATAGTTCCACTGAACTTACACATACATTTTGTATGTGTTTACTTGTTTTGCATATGGAGAGGGTAATCTCCCATGATTATAACTTTATATTTGTTTGTCCCCCTTTCAGCGGACATGGCATGCATTATACATAACTACAGAATGTTCCATCAGTTACAGCTATCATCATGGCCATAGTTTTCTTACATCTTTTGATACTATGAAAGAGCCCCCAAGGCAGTGTGTGTTCTCCACTTGTGCACACTAAAGCAAAGCAGGCCCATGGTACTCAGAAGGGCTATGACTCCCTTCTCATGCCTGCATCTCATGCTAAAAAGGGTTGAGGAGCCATAAGACACTTGGTACAGCACAGGGAGACAAGAGGTAATGGATGGGAGGAAACCAGGAGAAAAGAAAACAGGCAAAGCCCAGGAAGACCTGGTGTGCACCTGCAAGCCTCCACATGGGCTTGTCTCTTCTCCACACAGCTTGGGTGTGCTGCACTGGGAGCCAGACCCACTGCATGTGAAGTCTCTTTGCAAAGTGCCTCACTTTTTTCCAGTAGTGGTAAAGTGTGTGTGTGTGTGTGTGTGTGTGTGTGTGTGTGTGTGTGTGTGTAAATACCCTAAAAAGTGCCATTTTGAACCTCATGAGCTGTACAGTTCTTTGGAGTTACTTGCATTCACCCCTGTCTATTTTCAAAAATTTTAATCATTTTAAACAAATTCTATATCCATTAAACAATAACTTCACATTTCTGTCTCCCTTAGCCCTTAGTAACCTCTAATCTGCTTTCTGTCTCTATGGATTTCCCTATTCTAGCGATTCCATAGAAACAGAATTGTGAAAAATTTGTCCTGTTGTGTCTGCCTTATTTTCATTTGGCATAATGCTTTCAGTGCTCATTCATCCATGCCATGGCATGAACACAGCATGTGTCAGAACTTCATCCCTTCTTGCAGTTGGATAATGTCTACTCTGGATGGGCACCGAGGTTGTCTCCACCTGTGGGGTACTATGAGTAATGCTTCTGTAGCCATTTGTGTTTGAGTGTTGTCTGAGCACTTACTTGCAGTTCTGTGAAGTACTGTGTATTCTTTAGCATGGAATTGTGGAGTCATTTTAATTCTGTGTTTAACTCTTTCTTTTATTTGTTGTTCTGCTGTGCTGGTGACTGAACCCACGACTGTGCACATGGTACAACAATGTGCACCACTGAACCCTTAGTTTAATTTTTTAAGGAACTACTGAAATGTTTTCCAGGTAGGACCCATGTTTGCGTTATGTGAATGGTAGCTGTCTTTGTGAAGCATGACTGGATACTTTTGAATGTTTTGTAGGGAGAGTTGGTAAATGATTTTCTTTCATTCATTCATTGTAGTGGGTGGATTGAACCCAGGACTTTATTCTAGACAAGTGCTTTACCATAAAGTGGTATCCCCAGAGACCTCTTTAAAAAATTTATTTTCAGACAAGGTCTCTGTAAGTTTGCCCAGGCTGGTCTCATACTTAAGATCCTTCTGCTTCAGCCTACTAAGTAGGTGAGATTGTAGGTGCACACAACCATGCTTGGCAATACTTTATTTTTCCAGTTTATTTTAATTAAGTGAGTACATAATTATAGCTAAGTAGATGCATTGATAGCAAGAATTTGAAGGAGACTGAACACAGGGTAGTAACTTACTGGTGACCTTTTATTCTCATTTTAGTGTCCAGCTAAAGTCAAGACTGTGTCCTGGGAACGAAGCAGGGATAAGGGCAAATACTTCCACTGCTAGGACTCTGGAAAGATCCATGATTGTTGTGATTCAAGAGGCTACTGAGTATTGTAGAAAGAGTATATAGCCTTGGGAGTTGCCTGGGTTTTGATTCTGGCTCTGTCATCTACTAGAAGATGACTTTGGAAGTCAGCCTCTTTAAGCCCAATTTCCTTTTGTGTAAAATGATAGTACCTCCCTTGTAGGATCATTGAGAAAATTAATAAAACACCAGCACAGTGCCTCACTGATAGGAGATACAGGCTAAATGATAATGACCACTTGTGGGTGATGAGAAGGTGGACGGGCAAGAGGAGCAGGAGGAGATGGCTGCTACATTTACAACAGTGGTGTCTGTGCTTGTTCAGTAGGTGTCAAGGCCCCTGTAACCACGCAGAACACAATGAGATTCTGGCCCTTTTAATCCTGTCTTTTGAACTGTGCAAGTATGTCTTTTATCCCAAATGATACATAAAAGATTTGAAAGAAATCTCATATTTAATTATTTCCTTTAATATTTATTTGGAATTTCTTCATTCATGTTATTGCCCACCAGAACTTACAGAAAGGTACCAAGGTTTAAAATGATGAAATGCATTAGAGCTAGTCTTTAAAATGCATAAGAGAAAATGTAATTGAAAATGTTCCTTATTTCATCAAAAGTTTTGCCTGTTGAGGAAAGACGCTATTCAGTTTTGTCACCAAATCACCACTGGCCCTAGTGCAGGAATAGTGGTGCTGCTCAGGAACACATTTTGGGAGCCCTGTCACCTGAAGGTCACATAATAAATGTTTCATGAATTGAAGACCATTATTCCTGAAGTTGACTGCCCAAGTAAAAAGTAGGGTCCAAAGTGAGAGACAGTGAGAACTGGCAGGAAATCAACTTAAATACCATGATCAAGCCCAACTGAATGATTTCAAAAAGCATCACTGAATATGATGAAAATGAAGTGCCTGTATGTTCTAAAGTACTTGGAAAATAAAACACAGCCAGTGTATCTTAGATTATCCCAGAGGAATGCTAGGTTTCAACTTGGTCTCATTTAATAATCCAGCCTCCTGTCTTACTCTGCGTATTTAGGACAGGGCCACATTTGTATTTGCCTCAGTGTCTCTCAGTGTACTATTGATACATACTCATTCATGGACAGTTGAATGATACCTGCTTTTTATGGGAATTATCAGAACGGCAGTTGTATTTTCATGTTGTAAAACATAAATACTTGGTCCCCCAAAATGTGTGTCCCACAGCTTTATCTTAAAACTTGAGAAGTCACTCTGTAAACATTCTATCCCACTAGAGATAGATGAGAGAGGAGTATGTTCATAACTAAGGTAGATCTGCTGTGGCAGTTTTAAGAACTGTATCTTTGTCAAAATCAGCGGCTAAGAAATGGTTGCTGTTGCCAGGGTTTTAAATCAAATAATCTCGCTTTAGGGTCTTTTGCTTTTTCAATGAGGCTCTGAAAAGAAAATCTTTCTGATCCATTTTCAAGCAGTGATAGTATTTGACAATTCAGAGCCTGATACAGAGCTGCATGGCTTCACATGCATAGCTAGACCATGAATTTCTTAGGCTCAGGATGTCTTATTGTTCTTATACTCCACACACAGGAGAGGCCCAGTAACATAGATGGAGGGATAGGGTTATCGCACTTGTGATGAAAAGATGAAATTAGAGATTTGCCTTCACCTCCCTGCACCCAGGTACACATCCACACTGATTACCTATGGAGTGTGGATACATTCTCTGCAATGGACAACTACATTGTATTCAGTTGGATGCCACCTTCCAGACACCTTAAAGCTTGCTCCAAAAGGCAGTACAGTATCGTATTTATTCATGTGTCCCTAGCACAGAGCCTGGTACCTAAAAGATTCTCAGTAACCATCTCTTGAATGAGTAAAATTCTTATAGTTCCTACTTACAATTCCTGTAGTTGTACATGAACTGAAATTACATTAAATAATCATTAAGACTTGAAGTCTTAAGGAAATAATATAAAATTTTATTGTATGCTTGCTTCTTTACAGAATGAATTCTCATTTGTATGGTTCCCCTATGAGAAGAATGTTATTGTCCCATTTTACTGATGAAAAACTGAGGCCGGGCAGGGTGATGTCACTTTTTAAGAAGTGGCAGAGCCAGGCTTTGGACTCTGCATCTGCCTGATTCTGGAGACCACGCTCTTTCCCCAGCCACTCTCTGCAGTGGTGGCTACCATATGATCCATCTTACATGCAATTTGAGAGCATTTCAGAAGAAAACTGAGCTGGTTTTCTTTTAGGAGTCAATTTCTCTAATCTGTGTGAATGTTTCTTGACAAATACAGGTTAAACTAATACCATTTATAAAGCATTTTGCAAAGGGGAAATGTCAAAATTTTATATATCTTTTTAAAAACATCCCTTTAATAGATAATTTTAATTGCTCAATATTTTGTTGTTTAAATATTTGATATTTATGGTGATAATTGGATGAAAAAGTACAACACTGGTTGTACTTTCTCCCCTTTTCCTGGGCTGACACCTAGTGGCTAGCTTTCTCACCACACTGGTCAGCCATGCTTCTTGACAGCTGTTTGGGGGATGATTTTAGGATCTTCAAGCAATCAGTTAATTATGTTCACCATAATAAAAGTAGCTGCATTAATCTAAGGTTGATTTATTAAGGATCATCTTAACAGAATTTTCATTTAACCTATTGTGAATTTTAAGTCCATTATAATCAAGCCTTAGTATCAGAAAATGGCACAAGTACTCCAAATCTTGTGACAGATTGTTTCTGTATACCTGATCAGGTGCCCACCTTCCCTAGACACTGGCCTGCACACATTGATACATGAGACCCAGACACTGTTCTTACAGGAGTTGCAGAGGTAGAAGATGAGCAGAGAATTGCGATTAGGAGTGGTAACGGCTATAGCAGAATGTCATACAGGAGGTGGATGCTCAGAGGTAGGACCAATCATTTCCATCTGGGTGTCAAGGGCAGCTTCCCAGAGAGAAGGATGTGCCTGCAACGAGGCCTTCCAGGAGGAGCTGGAGGACACAGGACACAGTCACAGGGCCTTGCAAGGACATGGCACAGTCAGATGCTGTGAGTAGGGCTACAGCTAGAGCCTTGACAGGAGCAGGAGGGTGCCTAAGAGGCCACGCTTAGCTTCCCAGGCATGGGGAACCTTGAAGACCCTGAACTGTTTAGCACTAGTACCATAAACTAGCATTTCTAGAGCAGTATTTCTTGAAATAGTAGACCCATAGATAGTACTAAGCTTTCTAGACACCTAATAATTGGACTTGTATATTGTAACCTGTGACTCCTATTCCCTCCTCTCTCTCTCCCCCATACATATTTTACTTATAATGCATATTATTGAAACACATAAACAAAGGGGAGCATTACTTTAACGCAACATTTTTCAGAATCCCTTTTCCTCACAAAGTACCTGCCAATATTTTATGCATCTAGTGCCCCTCACAGCAGTCCTGTACCTATAGTTCTCACTCTTGAACCATGGAATTAGGATACAAGCAGTGTCCATTTTTACCCCAGTGTTGTGGCTGTGAACCTTGTAGAAAGACAAGCACATTCTTTTTCCAAAGCATTTCTTGTCTGACCAGATATTTTTGGGCAACGGGTGGTTACTTGGCCATCAACAGGTGGTCACCCAGCTGTCACTTGGCTTTCCCAGCTTTGGACAACAGGCTGTTTCTAGGTTCCCGTAATCAGTGTATCAGGTAGCCTGGGTCAGGAAGGTGGGCCACTACTGCACATCTGCCAGGCGGACATGGGAGAACAGAAATACTCATGCTTTCTTTCCTCCTCCTCCTCATCCACCACTAGCTGGGAGCCCAGGGAGCTCCCCATGCAGAGATCAGCTCCAGTGCACGCAGAGCTAGCAGAAGCATGGTTCTGAGATTGAGGGCATGCAGGCTTAAAACCAGCACTGCCAGATACAGGGAGTAACGCTGCTTAGGGAGCCCCCTTTCCCACAACAAATAGTGCTTGATGAATAGCATCACGACGCGACGCCCCTTGGGTTAGAATCAGACATGGTGCCAACCTGGACTCTGCCTCTTGTAAGCTGTGTGACCGCAGGCAAGTTATTATACCTTTCTGAACCATTTTCCTCAATATAAAACAGGAAAGATATTTTCTACTTAAATGATCCCTTCCAGAGCTTCCTTGACATATATCTAGCTGGTTCCTGTCTCACAGTAAAATAAGAATGAGATATTGAAGACAATATGGGGCTTAGCCTGGAGCTAACAGGGATGTTAAAAATCCACTTATGTTGTTTGACGACCCCCAAACTTGAATGAATTTGCTGAAGTTTTATTAGCTATCAATTATTAGCTAGTAGATGTCTAATTTCTCATCTGAATGTATCCTTTTATTGGAAGCTGGAGGGTAGGAAAAGCTTGCAAAGTGTACAATGGGATATTGAAATGTTAGAGACAGATTCTGCGTGTATTGAAGCAACCAGTTCAGTACAAGCTAAAGAGCACTGATATTCCAGGAGAGCTACCACTTAAATCAGTGAAACCTTGGATATCACTCCCTCCACAAAGTGGAGGTTTTCCATTTGTTAAATGGGGATTAAAATAAGAATTAAGAATTAAATGCAATGGCAGATATAAAGTACTTACCTATTGTTCATCTTTCCTGCCCTCCACAGCAAGCCTTTTACCCAGCAATGCCCATCTCCCTGGCAGTCACTTTCCATGGAGGCATGGTAGAATTTTTGGAAAACCTTTAGCTGGAGATTGTTTGTGTTTGCCTTGCTGGTCTCTGTTAGAGATGTGACCTGGCAGATCTCACTCACCTCTGTCCCATCTGTCATGGCTCACATTTTCTTTGGCCACCTTCCTGCTGACCTACACTTGCACTCTAGTCTTCACAATGCTGACAATGGCCTATAGTTTTGGGGTCATCCTGAGCAAGTCACCTGCTAGATTAAAAGGTCATCATCTGCTCTCTGAATGAGACTGTCTCCCCAAGTTGACTAATGTTATCCGCAGGTGATAAATGCTACTCCAAAGTAGTGTGAGAGAGAAAAATGGGTGTATGTTGATTTCTTCTTCCATTAATTTTTATTTTCTTAGTTTCCTATGCACTGTAACATCCCTCACTCACTAGATAAGAAACTTAAAGCAGAGAGTGGAAATCACTTAATTTAAAAATTATAAACATGTACTTTCCTCTATATTGACCCCTCTAGATGCTCAGAGATGTGACAGTGAACTGGGGTGTAGTTGCACATTTCTGTAGTCCCAGCTACTCAGGAGGCTGAGGCAAAAGGATCCCTTGAGCCCAGGAGCTCAAGGCCAGCTTTCACAATATAGTGATGGCTGAAAAAGTAAAGTCACAGCTCTACAATCTTGGAAGACACAGACAATAGATGGAAGTGGAACTCAACACAGATGGTATAAATATGTTGAAAAGCAAACAGAAAGGGGCTAGTCCCTAGGTAAAGAAGGTACTGAGAGGGAAAAGAGCCAGATCGGAGCCCTGTCTGCCTGCCTGTAGACCCCTGGGCTTTGCACTGTTCCCAGGCTGCTTCTGGTACTCCCGAGTGATGTTCGGGTACGTCATACAGAAGCATGGTCTCAAGCATATTGCTTCTTAGGCTGGAGTTAATAATTCAGTGTTTCAGGGTGGTGGCTTTGCATTCCTAGGGTACCAAAAATTTTTCCCCGCACTCCCTGCTGTCAGCAGCATGGAGCCAATTCTTTCGTCTCTTTGACTTCCCAGACACATCTAATCCTGATGCAGAAAGTATCTTGGCAGCCAAGATGAGAGCCCTCAAGCCCATGAGACTAGTCTGGCCCAGAGGAGATTCTCGACGGCTGCTAGGCCCAGAAGGACTCCGCACCCCTTTCTTCCCTGCTTCCAAGAAGTGATGCCATGGGGAGGTCTTTTATGTAACCTTAATGTAGCTTCCTTATCTTTAAAATTCAGGCAATTCATTTATTTTCACAAATAGATGCCAGACACCTACTCTGCACTGAGCCCAGTGCTAGGCACTGGAGAAAAGAGATAAATCAAATACACAGCACTCAAATAGACATGGGTTCCAAGCACTAGCACTTTTCTAGTTATATTATTTTGGGCCAGTTAGTTAACTCTTCTGTGCTTCAGTTTTCTCATCTGTAAAATGGGGAGAATAAATGTCATATGCATTAAGGCTTTGTGAAAATTAAAGATGACAGTGTGGTGCTGGTACTTGATAAGAACTTAATGGTAGTTTTTAAAATACATTAAAACAGCCCTTCTGTTTGTAGCTATGTTTTCTCAACATTCTATCCTATGATGAAACAGTAGACAGGACATTTTCTTTTGCAAAGTATGTATATTTTAATTTAAAAATAATATCATGATGTGCTCACAAAGAAATGTGGTTGGGGTGGGTTTTTTTGTTGTTAGATTTGTTTTTGTTTTGTTTTCAGATTTGTTTTGTTTTGGAGACAGGGTCTTGCTGTGTAGTTCATGCTGGCCTTGAACTTACTACGTAGCCCAGGCTGACCCTGAACTCATTGGTATCCTCCTGTTTCAGCCTCCTGAGAGCTGAGATTAGCACAAAGAAATATTGACATTCAATCTAATTTAGTTATTTCCAACTGGTACCATTATTAAAATCTGCCTTAATGAAATAAATCATGTCATGAATCATTTAAGACCAACACTTACCAGGATAAAAAATAGAGCTTTCCTGGAAGTCTTTTGCACCCCAGCTCTCCTTTCCTTCCACTGTTAAGTACCACTACCCTGACCTTCATAGTCATCACCTCCTGTCATTTACTTTAAAAATAGTCTGACCATCCAAATGTGTAACTCTGGCTCGTTTAGATTTGCCTTTGAGACCAAGTCTCTGTGCATTTGAGGCTGGCCTAAATTTATGTAGCCCACACTGGTTTCAAATTCACAAGAATCCTCCAGTCTCAACCTCCCAAGTTCTGGGATTACAGATGTGCACCACCATGCCTGGCTAAATTTGTTTTGCTATTTTTTTAAATCTGTGATTTTTCACCAGGCACCAAACCAGCCTCAGCAATTTAATGAAATCCTACCTCAAAAAAAAAAAAAAAAAAAAAAAAGAGAGAGAGAAAGAAAGAAAAAAAAAGAAGATAAAAGGAAAGAAGGAGGGAAAGGGGCTGTAGTTCACTGATAGGGTGCCCATGAGTTCAATCCACAACACGTGTGTGTGTGTGTGTGTGTGTGTGTGTGTGTGTGTAGCTATGCACACATATGTGTGACTTTTAATTCCTTTTTTTTTAACTTTCTGCAAAGCTTTATTCCAGAGGGGCTCAGTCCTTCTTGGCAGCTGCCTTCCTCATGGCAGCCAGCACGTTGCTCAGCTCCTCACACTTCCTCTGGGTGTGGATGTATGTTCCCACCCTTTTCTTGATGAACTTAAGAGTGTGTTTGACCTTGGAGACATTGCTCCATGGCGCACACTCATAGGGGGTGAAGCCGCACACCTCCTGGATCATGTCCCACACGAACTTGGTGTGTTCGGTGAGGCATCCGCGATGATGGCTGTGCCTCGGTTTGCTCACATCCTTAGTTGCTGAGGCCCACAGCCATGGGCTAGTGTAGGGCCATGGCTCCTGTTCGTCAATGGTTGCTGTGGCAGAAGGCTTAATTATCTTTTAACTTGTATGTCCCTCATATACTCCTTTAATTTACTAAAGTTTATTTATTGAATAAATTTTAGGCCTTTGGCACTTACCTAGATGAATTTTTAATCTTTTTAGAGTACATGCGAGTCAAACACTGTTTCCCCAAGCTGCACTGCCCTCCTGTCATATTTGTATTTCTAGAACCTGAGATTTTGATCTACAAGAGCACAGGGTGTAATAAAATTAAAAGGCTCTATGATTACTAATTTATTTTCATAATCATAAAACTATAGATTCTACCGCCAGCATAATTACAGAAAATTTTTTCAACTTTCTTTTGTGTAGTATTTTCTTGTTATCTGGCCCCATTTTTTTGGACCAACTACATTCATATTGCTGGAACAGGAACCCATTACATACTTAGACCTCATCTTAGTCTTCATCTGGCTCTTCATGGTTTACCACTGCTAATGCTGACATCTTTTGTGTCATGTTTGGTTGTTGGAAGCTTGTTCCCAATGGATTCCTTAGGAAGATTATGGAGAACAACATTCCCTCAGGTGTTAAATGCTGATGATAGCCTTTCTGTGCCTTGGCACATGAAAGTCAGTTTACCTGGATATAAAATCCATGATTTATGCCTCCTTTCCTGAATGCCTTCTGTGTGTTACCCCATTTCCTTTGGTAAACATGTTGCTATCAAAGTCTAATAGTAATCTTAACTTTTTCATTATATTACATGGTTTTTTCTACTAGAACTTTTTTTTCTCTCAGAGTCCAATAAATTTACTAAACTATCTTAAGTAGTCTATTTCTATAGTCTCACGTATTTTAGGTAGTCTTTCAAAATATTTGAAGCGTCCCATTTCAACTGCAATGCAAACACGATTTCATGAATCTTTGCTCCAGGACATTTTTCTTTTTTTAAAATTTATGTATTTGGTACATAGTCTCACTATACAGCTCTGACTCATAGTGATCCCCTTGTCTCAGCCTTCCCAACATTGGGATTACAGGTATGTACCTCCACACCCGGTCCTATTTTCTTGAATATAGGCTTTAGTATCAATTCTGGTTTTTGCAATTCTTCTGCAGGAACTCCTAGTTATCTATGTATACATTCTCCTTTGCCAGCTTCAGTATTTTATTCACTTTTTCTTTGTTAATATATTATTATTTACATATAATTCTATATTTCTTATTTAATTTTAAAGTTTTCATATTTTAAAGTATTATCTATTGAGTTGATTTCCTCTTACATTGCTTCTAGTTTATTCTTTTTATTTTATTTTTTTTCTTTTTCTTGGCAGAACCAGGGATTGAACTTGGGCCCTAGGACTTGCCAGGCAAGTGCTTATTCTACTGATCTATCTCCCCGGCCCCAGTTTATTCTTTATTTCTTTTTTTACAAGAGCACAAAAGCACTTTTATTTTCCGTTAGTTTAAATTCTTGAGGGCTACAGCATCACACGGATTCGGTGTCTGCTGGCCTTAGCAGGAAGGCTGCTTCGGAACTTGGCACAAACCGTGCCACTGTTCCCATGGGCCCGAGTTACTTTTCCCCGATCACTCTGCTTGCCTGCAGTCGCTGTGTTGTTTTTCACTTTGTACACAGAAGCACATCTTTTGCCCAAGTAGAATTCGTTTCTCCCGGGCATAAACACCTTCAATTTTAAGGAGAGCTGTGTGTTCCCTCTGGTTCCAGAGACCCCACTTATAGCCAGCAAAAATGGCCTTACACCACAGTCTTTCAGACATAGTTGCCTTTCAGAAGTCCTGTTCCCGGCAGGCCCCACTTATTGCCCCCAGTTCCTACACCGGGCACCGCCCTCACCTCCCCCTAGTTTATTCTTTATTTCTGAAAATACTTTTTTAATGTATTTGATACAGGTCTCACTTTGCAGCTCAGACTCTTAGTGATCCTCCTGTTTTCAGCCTCTCTAGTGCTGGGATTATAGGCTTATACCACTATGTCCAGTCTTGGTGACTGGTCCACCATGCCCAAGGGTGAGGCCCACATGGCCTGTGGTGCCAGGGATCAAACCCTGTTCTCTGTACTTGCCAAGCAGGCTCTTGGTCCACTGAGCTATCACACTTGCCCTGAAAATAATTATTTATTGTTAAATCTTTTCTGGATTTCTAGCCCCTCATTTCTAAGTTAATAATTTAGGTAATTGTTGTTCTTTCATGCTTTACCATTTTCTTAATTCCTTTACCTGATTTTGACACCATAGTTTGTAGTTTTAATCCATTTTGTGGGTATTATCTTTCAGGCATGACTTCATTGTCTATAAAAATGTTACTGTCTTCCTTTTTATTTTTCTTATAATAATTTTGTGTGGGATTTGACCTTGATGCTTTTTTATGTGAAATTAGATTTCCTTACTTAAGACTGAAATGGAATTCAAAAGAGCTTTTCTAACTTCATAGAGCTAACAACTCCTCTGTTGTTTGGGGTTGTGTTCAGAACTTTGGCAGTTGCTTTCTGACATTTTCTGCATTCCCTTCTCCTGCTTTGATCAAGGCCCTTTTTTCTTTCCCCTCTCTTGTGTGTGTCCCACACCATCTTGATTCCACTCCCAGCACTTCCTCCCCAGTGTGCCTTCCAGACCTGAAAAGAGTCCTGAGGCATGCTGCCAGGAGTTCCTAGTGCTTTTTGGGTCTTATTGACCCCTTCAGTTTTTCTGAGTGGCCCTTAGAGGTGAAACTTCTAATTCCACCAGCTTTTCTGGTTGGCCCAACTGGATCTCTCCGTGTCCATGAAAGCTGTCTTGACGGCTCCTTTTCTCCAGTCTGCCTGCACAGATGCTGATACCACACAGTCTGCTGGTGGTTTATATCACTGACAACACAATATACTCACTTGCTTACAGCTTGGGGTCCATTGTTGACCCAGTGTTGTTATCACTGCTGCATATATGTTTGACAGGTTTTTCTGTGGAGTTGTTTCACCTTTTTATTTGGAAATTTGAAGAGATTGAACAACTATACTGCCACTGTTGTCACCAGCCACTACAAGTCTCCCAGAATGCTCCTTCTCTGTTCTTTTCCATTTCTTTCTCAGAAATTCAAGATGTTGGGCATGGTAATGCATGCATGTAATCCCAGTACTCAAGAGTCTGACACAGGAGGATGATTGTGTGTTCAAGGCTAGCCTGAACTACAGAAAGAAACTGTCTCACAAAACCAATTAAAAGAAAAAGAAATCCAAGAAAAAAGTAAGAAGTCTTTCACAACTGTAGAAAGTACCCTCCTAGGACATATAGTCTAATGACGATAGAGAGAAACACAGACAGAACATGGAAGGTGATTTCAGGTTGGGATGTGCACTATAAAGAAAACATGGTAAGGTTAGCAGGTGAGGGAAGTGGGAAATTCTTTCTGGTACAATACTTTCTTCAGAGAGGTAGCACCTGGGCAGAAACCTGCATGATTAGAAGTAACAGGCATAACACATATCTGGTCTGTGAGTGAACCTGCTTGAATCTCAGGATGCACAGAAAGCAAGACAGTACGGCTAAAGTGCAGGGAACATGGGAGAGGCATAGGAGATAAAGTCAGAGAGGCAAGTGCAGGCCAGGTCAGGAAGGAGCTTGTAAGTTTGGAAAAGCTGTTTGAACATGAAGCTAGGTACAGGAGAAATCACAGTGGGAGAGAGCAGTAGTGGGGGAGGCTTTATGCAGAAGAGAGGCCAGTTTGCTTGAAAAAAATTTTTTCTGGCTCCTGTGTGGGGACAGGACTGTAAGAGTCATAAGAGGCAAAGTCAGGGAAAAGTCAAGTGTCTGAAGAGACAGATGTGGCCAATGGAAATGGTGAGGAGAGGTCACGCATGGGGTGCGAGTGACAGGACCTTCTAATGTTCTGCATGCAGGCCAGAGAAGATCAAGGATGTCTGCTAAGTTCTTGATTTACCTCCAATAGATCACCTTTTTTATTCTTATCTGTAAGAGAAAGTCAGCTAGAACTCTGATCCTAAACAAATAAGGAATCACCATAAAGCTATAGAGGGAGGGGGGTAAGTCGCAGATGGAAAGTAAAAATACTTTCAAGGTTATATAATTCTATAAGTAAATAAAGATTAAAACTGAATAGATATTTCCAAGGAAAGGTAACATGAATGGTTCATACATTTATGAAAATATGCTCAGCTCATATTGGTAACTGTGGAATAATAGGAGCTCCTATTTTGCTGTTGAAAGAATAAATTAGTACTGTGATTTTGAAAAACCATTTGGCATCATCTTACAAAATCAAAATGCTTGCCCATTTAGACTAGGAGATATGTATTAAATTGTTCATATTGGCCAAAAGCTGAAAATAATCCATATATGCATTGAAGGAATTAAATCAATAAATGATAGTATTTTATACATTGGAATATACAGCCATAAAAATTGATGAATTCCAATAAATCACAATAGGGATGAATCTTAGAAGTACATTATGAGGTCCACAGAGATAGCTCAGCAGTCTAAGCACCTGCCTAGGCAAGCATAAGGGCCCAGGTTCAATCCTGGTACCACATACCATGCCAGGCACACTGAGCCAGCCACCAATAGTGGATATCGTAGTGCACACCTGTAATCCCAATGCTGGAGAGGCTGAAACAAGAGGATCACTATGAGTTTGAGCTGCATAGTGACACCCCGTACCAAATACATGAAAAAAAAACTTTTAAAAAAGTGCATTATGATTTTGATTTTTAAGGCTCAACAGTAACCAAAACTAAAAATTATTTAGGCCACATACGTGTGTGATTAAACTCTTACAAATGGAAATTTCCAGAATGAGAAATGGAGTTAAGAATGAGTAGAGTACGGGGGAGGGACGGGGGCAATGGTAGAGAAATACCAAGGCACTGCAAAGAAATTGATACTGTCTCTTTCTTTAGTTAGGGTAGCTTCCCAGTTTTCATATTGTTCTGTTATATAATTTAGGTTACATATAGTCTCATATGTAAGAAACAGTTATATGATAAACTCAACTATAAAACAGATGTATTAATTTACAAATTCTGTCTTCTATCATATTACACTTAAAAATCCTAGTTCACAGCTTCCAAAATCCGGACTTCTTTAGTATAACTTGTTTCAAATTTCCCAATTATCCCAGAATGTTGACGTGACCCAGGATGTTGAGTTTCTGGCTTTCAGTGTGGCTGCTAAGGGGAGTGACTCAAGTTGATTCTAAGCATTCTTTCATGCTTTCAGTAACTAAATACAGGAAACCTAACTCACAGCCCCTACTCCTTATTTGATAGTCCTTTCTGGGAAGAATTCAGAAACCCTAGTAGATAAGAAAATTGTTCCCTTCAGCTTTAACCAGAATGTCTCAGATTGGGTTCCACACCGGCAGGCTAATGTCAGGCACTTTGGTTGGAAGATTCTTGCCATCTAATTTCTAGCATTTCAGACACTACAAAACAAGAACAACCAGCCAGGCATGGTGGTGCACACTTATAATCCCAGCCCTCTGACAGCTGAGAGGATCACCACAAGCTCGAGGCTAGTCTGGGCTACAAAGTGAGTTCAAGGCCAGCCTGAGTTACACAGTGAAACCTTACCTTAAAAAAAAAAAAAAAAAAAAAAAGGTATAACCATAAATCACTAACCTCTAAATTCTGAGAAATTTATATTTATGAATCCTACTAAAACCATAGTGAATAAATAGCAGGTCACTCTGAATTCCTCTGAGAAAGCCAGGCTGAAATATAGTCCACTTCTTTTTGTGCTGTCTAAACCTGAGAATGAGAAAGAGAGTAGAATTTGCCTATAGATGCCATACCCTTGTTTGGGTCTGCTCAGGAAAGTTGAATGCTCAAATGAGTGATTTTGTGCCATCTTCTTTTCAACCAAAACAGAAATTCAGGTAGAACACAAAAAGTTCACCACTAAAATGAGTAAAAGCATTTTTAAAAATTTTTGTGAAACTTGTCTTGAGCTGACCTAAGCACTTAACAATCTGTGGCTAATAGGTGGGAAAAATTACAGTTCAAATACCAGACTCAGTTCCATAGAATGTGCATTCTTTGGGCTAGGGTGTAGCTCGGGGGTGGAGCTAGCACGTACAGGGCCGGTTGGATGTCCAGGGCTACAAAAAAGAAAAGAAACAAGACTGTCCTTTTTGTTTGTTTGTTTGTTATTGTTGTTGTTAGCAAAAAGTTCAACAACAGATACTCAGAAAAGCAAAATAGAAGAATTAATCCACACATTAACTTACAACCCTAAATATCCTACCTAAAATGAGTTAGGTATACTTGTGTACATCACTGTGGTTAGTGGGTGCCAAGTCTGGGTGAAGCCACAGCCTATGTTATTTATCTTGCTGAAGATACAACATATTTGACTCATGCTGTATCCTGGACAAAAAAAAAATTGTTAATTAATATACATTTCAATTCTTAAAAGGTATGATCAGACCTCTAAAGCTGACTGGTGAGTGCTATGTACTTCCTTACTTTTGGGGTAAGCCAGTTTCTTTCTGTAGCAGATGGATATCCTGGTATCTTTTAGTTTCTAATTCTTTTAAAAGAAGGGACTTTTATTTTAAGGGCAGTTAGGTAACTGCCATTTTCTAGGTTTCCTAATGTAGATTTCTCTTGATTTTTTCAAAGGGTGCTATGATAAAAGACATGGACCCTGCCTCCACACTTGAATCACATTCAGGAAGATTTCAGTCATTAGTAGTGCTTTAGCCAGCAGTGATAGATTGAGGTAAGAGTAGAGGGTTTGACCTGAATTGAGGGACATTCTACAGAATAGCTGGCCTGGACTCTTCCAAGTGTTAATTTCTTGCAACAAAGGCAGACCCAAGAAGTGTTCCACTTTAAAGGACAGGACAACTGAATATAGTGTAGAATCAAGGATTTTCTTTTGATATAAAAAGACATTTTGGGGACAATTAGTAAAATCTGGATAAAATCTGAAGATTAAATTTTTATTGTATCACTATTAATTTCCTGATTGTAGTCAAGTTATGTAAGAGAACATTCTTGATCATAGAAAAGATAGTTTACTATAACACCTGTTTTGACACCATGAGATTGTTTCAGTGTAGTCAATATATTAGGTGAGAATTGGAACGTGATATGATTTTGATTTGATTTGATTCATTTGATTATGCAGGATTTCATCCATGAAAAATTCTAGATGATGCAGAAAACTTTACCCAGCTTAACCAAGGTATAGAGGAATCCACAGAACACACCCTTCACATATCTGCCATTTCTTCAGCTCATCATGTTATGAGCCGCACCAATCCTTTGTTACATTCTCCATGTTACATTCTTCTTCCATTACCTCATGGTATATAGCAAGCTACAATCTTTTTGCCACCAACTTGCATAAGCAAACTTCAAATCAATCTCAAGCATTTAGTGTTTATATTTCTTGTTTTGGTTGTTTTGTTTTGTTTCAGTACCAGGGATTAGTCTCAGGACCTTGAGCTTTCCAAGCAGGCACTTATGCTACTAAGCTATCTCTCCAGCATACAGTGTTTATATTCTTAACACTTATCATGTGCAGAAGTGTGCTGCCATTTTTATTAGGACTCTGTTTTATTTCTAATGTGTTATTGATACAGTTTTTGACTGCTGTGTCCCTAAGCATGATGATTTTTGAGAATGTACATGTCACATTATTACAGAATTGACTATACTTGAATATCTATTAATAAAGCAATATTATATCTGCAATTCTCAAATGTTTCAGAAAAAATCTTCCATATAAATCATAATTACATGTGGCTCTGTATATGTGTATGTATATGTGAATGTGGAAAGAAAAAATAGTAGTAAAATGTTAACATTTGTAACCATCTTGGTGAAGGGTAAATGGAATTCTTCCCAGCATTGCAACTTTTCTGTACTCTAGGTATCAAAAAGGTAAAAGGAAGAAAAAAAGTAGGAGATCAGAGAAGATTTTTAAGTTGAAATCCAAGTATAAAAAAAAATAAGGAAAGGGAAAATGACTCAGCAGAGAAAATGACCAAAGTGGAGGGAGGGCAAGATACAGTCTTCAACCCTTTGTAGAGATTAGTGTGTGTTTAGATTCATGTAAGCTATTTGTAAAATATCATAGGAATACCATACTTATAAAATGGGAGAAGCATTTTGCTTCCCCAAGAAAATGTTTTGGGGAAGATTCTAACCAGAATTTTAAAAAATAGAGCAAACCTACTCATATGAAAAATGAATAAATTAACAATTCTAAACCTATTTAGTAGGGGGCTGGGGAGATGGCTCAGTGGAATAAGTGCTTCCTTGGCAAGCACAAGGGCCTGAGTTCAATCCCTGGTGCCACCAAAATAAATAAATAAATAAAAATAAACCTATTTAGTACCTTTATTCTGTTCCTAAGCAATATAAACACATTAACATACTTTGACTACTCATTGGATACCCCATATGTAAGTATTAGTGTTACTACAATTTTAATTTTGCTTTTAAAAAACACAAATAGTAAAATATTGATAGTAATTCATTAATTTTACAGGCAGCTTCTGGGTTCCCCATTGTTTCCATAGGGGTTCATTTTTCTTACTGAATTACATCTTAAATATTTCTTTTGAGAAGGATCTTCAAACTCATTTTGTCTCTGTCTGAAATTATCTTTATTTTGCCCTGACTCTTGGAAGATAGCTCATATGGATATCAAACTATATGTTGACTGTTATTTTTCTTTTGTCCATTGAAGATTTATCTTCTCTGATATGTTATTATTGGTGAAAAGTCTATTATCAATCCAGACTTTTTGTTGTTGTTGTTAAAAAAAAAAGTCATCTTTTCCCTTTAGGAACTTTTAAGATTTTCTCCTTTGTCTTATATTCTGTGACTTCACTATAATACATCTAAAATGGATTTATCTTTATTTATTCTGTTTGGTACCTAATATCTTTTTAGTCCTACCATTTATATCTTTTGATATATACATATATGTATACATCATATGTATATTATTCCTAACCATTGCCTTTTCAAATATCACTTCTCTACCAAGTCTAGTTTTTTCTTAAATTCTAGAAATTTCTGCATAAACATGTTAGCATTTCCCAGTCTATCATCTCAGTTCTTAATTATTACTCTTTCATCATTTTTCAGTCTCTCCGTGATTTATTCTCAATGATAGTTTGTATTATGGCTTGTGTCTAAATATCCCCCCAAATCCTCATATGATCATAGGCAGGGTTTTCCTAAGTGCCTGGATCTAGGGTATGTGATGCTGGGATTAAATGTGTGAAGCTCAGATTAAACGTATGCTGCTAGAATTGAGAGTGCTTTACCCGGGGTGTGTGTGGAACCTCCCAAAGGGTGGGTAGCCTGGATGAAGTAGAAAGGCAGGCTTGCTTGCTTGCTTGCTTGCTTGCTTGCTTGCTTGCTTGCTTGCTTGCTTGCTTGCTAGTGCTGTGTAATTAGCTGCTTCCCTGCTTTGCTGCCTTCTGCTTGCCAAAAACTGTTTCTCCTCTGCAGTGCCCCTGCCATGCCACTCTGCGTTAAAGCCAGCCAACTCTGGACTGAAGCCTCTGTAAACTATGAACTTTCCTCCTTTGACTTTAGATGTCATGTATTTTGTCTCAGCAACAAGAAAAGTAACTAAGACATTATGCTAATTTTATGTGTTAAAAACAAAGTGCAATTGGGTTTTTCCCTGGGTAAAACACCTGATTAAGTAGGGCCATGATTTGAATCTCTGTCTACCTGACATCCGGTTTAGATGCAGTCTTTTTTGAATTTGTGAGTTTATCCCAAAAGTTAGAACCCTGAACAGGGAGGTGGCTTCAGATCACTGCATTACCCTACTATGTGGGTGGGTATAATTAGGAGGAAGACTGTGACGTCAGCTCCAGACAACAGGATGCCACATGCTAGAAAACCTGAGAAGTGTCATGAGCTATATTTGGCCTCTTTTCCATTTATATTTTAAGTGGCTTCCCAAAAAGAGAACTTTAGTTCCTTTTTTCTCTTTTACAGTATACAAAATTTTCATCTCTCTTATACTTTTGGCTTTCCAAATTGACTGTTTATCCAAACCATGTTTGTATATCACTTGTCTCTTCTCAGTACCAGAATTTTGGTTTTGCTCTATTGGGCAGATGTTGTTAAACTTAAAGTTCTTCAGCAACAGGGAAGTGATGAAAGGTTGATAGTGCTGTTTTATAAATAAAAAGTCCATTGTTGTTATTATTCAACATTTGATAGGCACCCGTGGAGTGCTGTTAGGTTATTAACATTGTGAAAAAGAAAAGGTTCATGGTTACTCAGATTATTTCTTATGTCCATTTTAATTTTTTTTATGTATTTAGTTCATGGTCTATAGGGTCTTACTCCACAGATTGAACTCAGTGATTCTCCTGTTTTTGGCCTCCCAAGTGCTGGGATTACAGGCGCACACCCCACTCCCAGTCTCTGTACTGTCACAGTGCACCCCAGGGTAGAGCCATCATGGCATGCCAGGGATCGAATCCCATTCACTGTGCCTGCCTAAGCAATATTTTATTTCATTTTATTTTATTGTTCTTGACAGAACCAGAGATTGAACTCAGGCCCTTGCACTTGCCAAGCAAGTGCTTATTCTACTGAGCCATCTCCCCAGCCCTTAAGCAATATTGTAAATATTATATTTGTTATTTTTCTCAAGTAGCTAAGTAACATTTTAAGGATCTTGCACCACATAGCTTGGGCACTATAGCTAAAGATGAAATGATACATATTGTAATATGTGTCCCTTATTCTTTTTTTTTTTACTTTAAAGAAAATAAAAAGTAAAAAAAAAAATACAAAATTTCACAGTAAGATGATAGGAAATTAACAATGGTTGTTATATTGCATATTGTTATCTTCAGAGTAGTTGTTCAGATAACCAGATATAGACATACAAAATTGATCAAACAATTAGGCATTAAATGTCCCTTTCAGTTAACCAGTAGAAATCAATATTAAGTATCTTGGCATATATATATATATTCATTCCCCTTCTTTCTTTTCTCCTTTTCCTCATCTCAGTTATTCTTTGCTTTTGAGTAGTTTCTTTCCCTTCCATAATATTGTTTGAACCTTTCAGATTTTATTTACTCTTTAAGGTTCTTACACTAGCAAGACAATATAATGTTTGTGGATGTGGATCTGATTTATTTCACTTACCAGCATGGTCTCATCCATTTACCTCTAAAGGCCTCAAGTGTATCTTTCTTTATAGCTGAGTAATACTCCACTATGTATAAATACCACATTTTTTATCTATTCCTCAGTTAGTAGGCATTTGGTTTCTTTCCAAGAGTTAGCTATGAGAAATTATGTTATGCTGCTGTAAACATGGGTCTTTTACTTGTTTTTTAAAATACTGTAGTGATCATCTGTTACTTGACAGGAGAACTCACAGACCTGTAAGGAAAACAACTATGACAAACAGTTACAATGCAAAATAATGAGAACTATAATGAAAGAAGGTGCTAAATAAAAGTGGCACAAAATTTTGGGATGTAGCTCCATGGCAGAGCACTTGCTTGGCATGAACAATGCCCTGGGTCTGAGGCCCACTCCCACGAGGAAAAAGAAAGGGATGGTGCAAAGATGTGGTTAGTTTTGCCTTAGTAGTTCAAAAACAGCTTCTTTCAGAGGAGACAGTCATTTCAAATATGCCTTGAGCAAAGAGTTTTCCAGAAAGTAAAAAATAATATTTCAAAAAGTGCAAACAGAGACCAGGGATATAACTCAGCAGCATATGCACCTGCCTGGAAAGCACAGGGTCCTGAGTTCAATCCCTGGTAACACACACACACACACACACACACACACACACACACACACACAACAGCATGTATAGAACTTTTTTTTGAAATACACATTGTTCTACAGGGCAATGGTGATTCACTGTATCCCTGACCTGAGAGATGATTATGGCTCAGAGGCCATGGCTAGTTTGTAGGATTCACTAGATGCCTCACAGAAAGCTGGAGGGTCCTGTCATGAGTGGAGCCACATAGGAGTTTAAGCAGGAATGTCTGCATTTCTAGAGATTTTGAGGACACTGGGTAGAAGGAAATAACTCCAAGGAAGAGGCCAATGAGAGGGATCCCTGGAACTGGAAAGCAATAGACGTGGAGCAAAAAAGACAAATCTAAGAGTGGAGAGATTTAACAAATAGAATCCAGAGTTGAAAAAAATGGGGTGCTGGAGGGAAAGGAAGTGGTTTAGGATAACTTCTGGGATTCTAGCTTGGGAGTCTATGAAAGGGTTCCTTTCTCACGATCAGGTTTAAGCAATAAACATATGGCAAACATTTTTCTTTTCATCTATTTCTGTCAAGCAACCATCAATAGTGGAGGAAATAAACAATATTGGTGTAGCCTGAGTACAGTGTACTAGAAAAGCTGCCCAAGGCATGAAAATGGTTTTCTGTTCAGCAGCTTGCTAGGAAGGTAATGAGTGAAACATGTGGGAACTTAGTAGTCCTAATTTAATGTCTTTGGAGGAATCCTTGCCTTTGCAGAGCATGGCTTTGATACTGGGTTCATGACTCCTGCCTTGAGCTCCCTTTCATCATTGCAGATAGAGTGCTGGTCATATGTCTTACCAGCTAGCACCATGCTCATACTCCTTAAAATGTGCTTTCCAAATAATTAGACGTGTTCACTTAATGTTAAAAACATTTCTGATAACTATCGTGCACCACTTTTGGTGGCAGGTGCTTTCACATGTCATTTCATTCCATATCCACAGCAACCTGAAAGGTAAGTAGTAACATTGGATTTACAGGTGATGAACTGAGATTCTGAGACATTAAGCTGTCGATCACAGGTCACAAAGCATGTCAGTTGCAGAATCCAGGCTGGAAGCAGATTCATGTTGCAAATCTAATGTTTTTCTCTCATCCTATGATGATCCGCTCTCATTGTAGGAGTTTTTCTTTAGGATGGGTCTTTTTTTTTTTTTTTTTTGTCTTTCTCACTATGCAGTTCAGGCTAGCCTTCAGCTCACTTTGTAGCTCAGGCTGGTCTCGAACTCACAACAATCCTCCTGCCTCAGCCTCCTGAGTGCTGGGATTACAGGCATGCGCCACCATGCCCGGCTTAGGATGGGTCTTTCTTCAAGATTTAGTCCATTCATCCATTTAGTGTTTTAACCACAAATAGCCCATTACATATCAGTATAGTCACGAAATTAGGTACTAGGCTGATGATAGAAAATGAAAAAGACCAATGCAGTGAATGACAAGCAAACAGACAGTTATAACACAGCTTAAGGAGTATCCCAGACTTGCACATGGGATGATGTGGGAGGAAAAGCACTCAGCAAGGAATTGGAGCTCAGTAAAGGGATATCAAACAAAGTCATGCCCCAGACAAAGGGACATCCAAGCTGAGGTCTAAGGAATAAGTGAGAGTTGACCAGGAAAGCAGCAAGGTAGCATCTTTTTGGCAGAGCAAAGTGTAGACACAGGCCCAGGGAGGGCTTGGCCAAGATACATTGGAAAGCAGGCCCAGGCCAGGGCAGGGAAGACTTTGCAACCATGTCAAGATGCCTGCAATGAATCTTGGGTTCTGTGGAGCTGTTGTGGTAAGGGTTTTTAAAGCAGGGCTGAGCCTGGTAGTACATGCCTGTAATCCCAGAACTTGGAAGGCTAGTGAATCACCATGAGTTCAAGACCAGCTCAACTACAAGTGAGACCCTGTCTCAAGAAAACAAAAGAAAGCAAGCAGAGAAGTGACATGAACATGCAAACATTTTTGAAAGGTGACTATGGTAATACAAAAGAGAAATGATTAATAGCCAAACTTGGAGGCAGAAACTACCCAAAAGTCTACCATATACACGTGCAGGGCAAGGATTATGGCCTAGATTGGGAAAGTGACTATAGGGCTTGGAAGGACATGGGCTTAAGAAATGGAAAGGGGTAGAATCCATGGGTCCTTGTAATTCAGAAAATGGAGAAGAGAGGGAAAAGGGAAGCACGAATATCCCAAGTGACTGAGGGGGGCTGTCATTGGGTGAGGGGACATATAGAATGTGACATGTCAGTGGGCACCCAAGAGCTATCACTTGGGCTCCTTTGAATGGGAATCTAGAAGATCAGGAGAGGGAGTGAGATGAAGATTTAAATTTGAGAGAGATCTGCATATGGATGGTAATTAATTAATCAGGGAGATCTCTAAAGCAAGAAGAAAGAGAGCATAAGCCAGAGGACATCAAAGAAGGCAGAGCTGGCCAGGGAAACCAGACAGGACACATTCAGAAGGAGAAATAAAACCAGGATCGCACACATCAGCTAAGGGTTGAGTGTGCTTAATAAACAGTATCTGGTGCCTCTCATTGAAGAGCTGTTAGCCAAATAAAGACAGAAAGCTCCCTGTGGGTTTAAGCCCCTGGAAGGACTCGGGACCCTTGGGTGAGAGCCTTTCCAGTGACAAAGTAGTGATCAAGTCCAAACAACCTTTCTGGCTAAGAAGAGACAGTGTGATGGAAGGATACAGTCAGACAGCAGTGAGAACCCATAGCAGGCTTGAGGAATTGAGTATTTGCTTCTGTTAACACTGGGAGATTTGAGTACATGGAAATGTTGATGAGAAAGAGCTGAGGGAGGTCGGGGTATTTGACAGAGCCTGGATCATGGGATAAAGGAGTGTGGCAAAATGAGGAGAAGGAGACCAGCAGGGATGGGGATGCAGAGAAATGCTGGAGAGAGTTTGCATCTGATGGCTTGTTTTCTTAGTAACATCCCAGAAGGGCCCTATGTGTGGTAGTGGTTAGGGGCATAGCAGGGTCAGTGGGGTTTCTTTGAGGGTTAGATTTTTGAAACAAGGTCTTTCTACTTAGCCCAGGCTGCCCTCAAATTCAGTGATCCTCCTGCCTCAGCCTCCTGAGTGCTGGCATTGCAGGTATATGCCATCATTTTCCACTTTGAGGAGAGTGGAAAATGTTTGAATAAAGAATGGATGGACCTAGGATGGGTATGATTTTCTTTGAAGCCATGCTAGGGATTTTATCCCTTTTTTTGGCAGGGGGTATCATGTGCTTTCCAGTCTGTATTGTTTTGTCCTGTGCCTTTCACTGGTGGCTTCTGTAGAGAAAGGTCCTAACGTGGGCTGACTGTGCTCTGCGTAGTTGTCAAGTCAGTGAGAGCAGGGTCTCACAGAGCCTCCTTTTCTCAGTCCTTCTGCCTCCTGGCATTTGTCTATCACCCGTTTCACACACAGGTGATTGGAGCTAACTCTAACAGGTCTTTTCTCTTGTAATTTTTATGTCTAGCATGTTTTTCACTGATGACCTCAAAAAAATCAGACCCAGGACTCTTTCTGCACTCCTTTTTGGAAACAACTTCTCCCTTCCTCTCAATAAAAGTCACTTTACCCAGCAGGCCAGGTTGTTCCTAACAGCAGGTCCTAAAAGGCAGCACAGAACTCTTTCTGAAGAGGGCTGCTGCCCTGGTCTGGGCCCCCTTGCAGCTTCTCTGTAGGAGCAAGAGATGGGGCAAGTGGGAGAGTTGCCTGGTTTCACATTTTGCTCTGCTATTGAGTGTGACCCCCAGCAGGTCTCTTCTTGCCTGAGCCCATATATTAATCTATAAAACAATATGATTATTTCTCAGGGTAGTTCAGAGAAGTTAGTACACCAGTGTCTATGGCATGCCTAGTAATATGAGATATACAGTGCTTAATCTTTTCTCTGGTTTTGGTTAAAGTGTACCTGGCTTTCCAGTTATGTTAACATTTTGGGTTGAAGTCCATCCATATTCTCTTACAGGTAGTTAAATTGGAGGTATGCATTTAGTTATATACCTCTGTTTCTGTGAGAGGGCCCACCACTGTGACATTGATTCTCAGGGAAAACCCAAGTCCTTTCTACATAGACCCACACGTTGAAATACTTTCAGGTGAATTCCTTCCAAATCTTCCTTATGGTATCAAACCTCATTTCCAAGTCAGAGGTGACAGAGAGCCCCAGCCAAAACACTCTTGGCTTTGTGAGCTCTGCAACAAGTGCCACTCTATTCAAGTTTTCTCTCTATCTCCTCTTCAATAAGAGATAGGCTAATTTTATAATGGGAAGGAGTGCTCCAATATTCTAAGAATAAGATGTAAAAATTTTAATTAGGTACCCATCAATCCAAATCCAAGCATAACACAGGGCTGGAGAGATAGCTGAGTGGTCTAATCACCCACCTGGTAAGCACAAGGACCCAAGTTCAACCCCCAGTGTTGTATGCCATGCTGCCTTGGAACTCCAAGCACACTATGCCTGCCCTGAAACTGGGTGTGGTGGTACACACCTGTAATCCTAGTGCTGGGGAGGTTGAGATGGGAGGATTACTACAAGTCTGAACTGCATAGTGAGACCCTGTAACAACAAATAATTTTTTGGAAAAAATCCAAGCATTACAGGACAAGTTTTAGATGCCTTGATTGATTGATTGATTGATTGATTGATTGATTGATTGATTGACTAACTGATTTTAACCAGGGATCAAACTCAGGACCCTGCGCTTGTTAGGCAGGCATTTAAGCCACTGAGCCATTTCTCCAGCCCCAGGACAGGTTTTAAATCAGGATGACCTGAGTTCAAGTCTCCTCAATGTACTTGTTTGCCATATGACCCTGAGAACAAGTCACAAGTTTTTGAGATTTGTGCCACATCTTTCTGTATGTATGAAATAGGACTTCAGTCTCCTGGGGTCTTTGAAGTGAGTCTCTCAGGGCAAGGAGAAAGAGAGCTGAGCAGAGCATGGGGTGTGCTGTGGGGCTCAGGCCATGCATTCTCTTCATGCTGCTCTAACCTAGATTGTAACACTGTCCATCCATAATGGAGCTAGTACACTAGCTCCTTGGCTGGTGGGTGGGAACATGGTATAAGTATTGAATCTTCTCTACTCAGTCCTCCCCAAATCTGTCTTGTTCTGTCAAACATGTCATCAAATGTGTGGGGTTCTCCTATACATAAATCAGCAATAAGATGAGACATCTCATGAATGTTCTGCCTCCCCAGGGGATGAGCTTTTTGAAAGCAAGAGCTTCTTTATCCCTGTCCCTAGCACTTGGTGGGCTCTATTGACTGTTCAAGACTCAGTTCAACTGTCCCTTCTCTTAAGCTCATTTGCCTGTGGCCCTGTGTCTTCAGGCCCCTTGTTGGCTAGGACAGTGTTCCGGACCTCTCATGTCCCCAGTAGAGATGCACTGTACACTCAGTATCTGCTGGCTGACAGAATCATTAAATGGCATTTTCACCAACCCAGGGACCAGGACGTAGTAGGAGCTCATTAAAAGGTAGCCAGGCTGCTGTACCATTTATACCATTGTTGAGAGAGAGAGAGAGAGAGAGAGAGAGAGAGAGAGAGAGAGAGAGAGAGAGAGAGAGAGAGAGAGAGAGAGAGAAATGAGAATAAAGGTGGTAAAGGTGGGCACCATTCACCCACTCTGGTGTGAAGTATGGACATTGATTGGAAGACTGTTTCAGAGAAACAAAATGGCCCTTTATTCGTTTTGGGAAAGGGAGGAGGGTTAACAAGAGAGAGTCTTTTTCAAGTGTTTGCTCCATCTTGCTGCCACTTTACTATGTGTGGCTGCTGTTGCTATGGCAATTCTTTAAGCAATTGAATAGAACAGCACTGAGTTGTTGCAAACCAGCTCTAATTGCTCCTGTGCACCAAGCCTGCCCACACGACCACTCTCAGCTCAGCGTTCCCTTTTTCAGATGCGTATTTTCATAAATCTGTAAGCATTGTGCAGCTCCCTTGCTCTTGTAACATTGCCATCCTTGGGCAGAGGGCATAAGAAGGAGCTCTGGGTGGAAGAGAGGGTGCTGCCAATTTTCTCTGTGTGAGTGAGCGGTGCAGACCCCTATGTTCAAGCAGGTGGCAGGATGCAGGCTCAGCAGTACCTTGAACCAAATAAAACATTTGTGGGATAGGTTTATTATATGTGTTTGCCATTGTCCAGCGATCCAGTCATCTTTTTAAAGCCACTGTACCATTCCTGTGCCCTCCTGCCAGTTCAATGTGTGGTGAGAACCTCTGATTTTAACCTCAGTGTGATGGGGGAACTAATGCAGGAAGAAATGGAAGGAAGTTGATGTGTGTCATGTTCCCCTGGGGTGCCAAGCATCATAGAGGACACTGTCACTTCACAAATGCACTGAGCAGGGTGAAGGTGGGAGAGGCAGTAGTAGGGCCCCTGCAGCGGATAGCGATTTGGTGCTGAAGTTATCCAGCCCATTCCAGGGCTGCTGGAGATAGACCCCAGTTCTAACTGACCCTAAGCCTGGGCTCTTTTTCAGAGTGCCACATTGGGGAAAACCAGCCTTTGGTGATGCACAGGGGCCAGAATTCAACTAACTGTGACACATGGCAATTAACCGGTTTCATGAACTTCACAATATATGACTCTTCTTTAATGACTTTCAATTAAAGGTTATAACAGAAACAGTTTCATCATGACTTTGGCTTTTGAATACTGACAGTACACAAAACTCCAGAGGGATGTAGAGGTATTTCATATAATCTCATTTAAAAAAAAAAAAAAAAAGTGACTTAAGCAGTATTCCCATTTTACATATGGGTAAGATAAGACTCAGAGAAGATAAGTAACCAGCTTAGAGTTATAGCAATAGACATGGCAGAGCCAGGATCAAATCCGTATCTGACTCCAGTGTCTATTTATTCCTATGCTGCCTCCCATGGGCTTACTTAGAAATGGACTTCCATATGCATTTGAAATTTTTCCTGTCAGTATTCCAAAAAGCCTAATAACCAGTGAGGAATTTCTCTTCCTGGAATATTTGTAAAATTAACTTACACTTATAGTATACAAATACCTGAAGGCAAGAAATCGGCACTGCCATACACGGGCTAAATGAGATTGCACCCGGGAAGCTGCCTTTCTGCGGCCACCTCCGTGGAGGGTCTATGTGTGGCCGTGAGAACCTTAACAACTGAGTCTTAGAATACTTAGAATGGTAGAAGTGTGTTTGGAATTTTTTTCTTTCTTTTTAATGTAAAATTTATGTAATAAAAAGGTAGAGGAACAAAAAGTGAACACTGTTCTCTTAGAAATTATATAAAACAGGGATTTCTGAGCACCTACAATAGGCACTTTGATTCATTAACTTAAATGAGTGTTGTTGAATAGCTATTATATGCCAGATGTCACACAATATGATGGGACAGCAATGTACCAGGAGCCTGCAGTCCCAGGAAACAGATGTAGCTAAGATAATATGGACTATATTGGCCATCAGGGTTGGTCAGATATAAGGAGTTCAGTCATCAGCTAATTGAGCAACTCACTCATGATTTCAGTAAACCCATCTTCTCAAATCTGCAGCCCAGCCCATAGCCCAAACCACCAGGTCTGGAACTGGCTGTGTCCCTTGTAGGCATTATATCCTCACAAGTTTCCAAAGGTAAGGAGAAGACCATCTCCTCTTGGTCTCTCTTACAATTTAGAAAAACTTTCCCCTTGGCTCCCCTAGCAAATTCTCCTCCTGTGTCACTGACCACAGCTGAGTCACAGGCCCATGCCCTTACCAGGCACTGGCAAGGAAACGAGGACACCAAAATTGCCTCAGATGTGTGGAGCCCTCCCTGGCTCCAGGAATGAGACTTCCAGCCCTTGTTTCCACAGGGAGCTTGAAACAAGAACACCATGGAGATCATGTTGGGAATGAGAAGAGGAAATGAGGGCTGAGTGAGCAGCCAAGAACTGTGATCAGAACCAAATGATTCAGGCCCTCAAGGAGCTTTCATTCAAGAGAAATAGATAGGAATGGAGGGGCAGATGGAGGAGTCACGTAGGGTGTCTCATCTACACTCTAAAGGAGGTGAGCAGCATTCTGTGCATTCACTTCAGAGTGGTCATGAAGAGCTCATGGAGCTGGCATTTTGCCTGAGTGAAAGAAAAGTCAGTCAGCTATGCGAGGCTGAGAGGAGCCTGGGATGTGGCAAGCAAGGAGCAGGTGGCACATGTTGAAGGTAGAGACAGAGATAGGGCCAGATCCTACAAGAGCTCTTTGAAAATGACATCCGTAGGCCTTACCAGGCTCTGTGCGGCACTCTTCTCCAATCTTTTCTGTGCTCCTAGGCAGTAATTTTCCACCTTTCAAATAAAAAATTTCCAAGAAGTGGCCTGCCCTGGATCTCAGCACAGTCTGAGCCAGGGCACAGGAGGGGAAAATTCTGGATTCTGAGATAGGTGGGCACCATCAACTCAATTAGCTTTGCACTGGGATTGTTTTCCTCACGGAAGCTTTTGTTTTTGAGGGTGATATTTTGAGAACTGCTGTCTCGGTGGGAATATCTTAGTTATGTACAGCAGCGCCATCTCTGCGTCTACATTTTCTTGTTTAACACATGGCTGTCTTTATAATGAGTACCTTCTTTATGTGGGGTTATCAGAGTAACTCTGAATCTATTTTACAACTAAATTAATGATATCCAGGAAACATTTATTTGGCTCCTTTTCTATTTATAATATTGTTACCAACTAATTGCCTTTGAATGTTCCTACTTACAGGGTCCTTTGTGGTAGCTAAAATCCATCCCACGTAGGTGAATCCCTGATGCCAGTCAGGGCTACCCAGTCACTTGTGAAGTTTCTATTCTTGTCGTAATGACAGGAGCAATCATAAAAATTTATACCAGGGCAAAGGACCAGGTTGAGACAACATCTAAAACATAATAATATGTATTTCCCCCAATTATAAAAGTAATGCATTTTCATTGTAAGACATTTGGAAAAGACAGAAAAACATAAGGAGAAAAAAAAAAGTCACTCACACTCCCACCACTCGGAAGGAACCGGCATTAAATTTTGGTGTATTTTCTCCCAGTTGTTGTTATGCATTTTTACATAATTGAGCTCATACAGTCAACACAATTTTCTTTTTCCATGTAGTCTTTATCATACAAGTCCTCTTTCTACCATGAGATCATGTCTGTAAATAACCAGTTGTAAACAGCTAGATATTCCTTTGCTTGAATTTATGTACCTGTTCCCCTCTTGAGGGCAATTTAATTTGTGTTGCTTTGATGTGGATTTTTATACATAAAGATTTTTTGGCATTTGCAACTTTGCCTTAAAATAAATTTCCATCAATGTGAATGCTGAATTAAAAGATTATGTGTATATGGATATATATGAGAGAGAAATGTATGCACACTTCAGCAGTTCACCTTACTAATAAATTCCTGGAAGCTAAAGGCTACCACTTTGAGCACCTCTTGTAGTTGTAGGGCCAAAAGTAATTTGCATTAATCTCACGTTGTCTTAATAAATTTAGTATTAAAATATTTATACAAGTCTTTCACTTCCTGGTGTGTGTGTGTGTGTGTGTGTGTGTGTGTGTGTGTGTGTTTGTGTGTGTGTGTATTTAAGGTTCTTCATACACTTGCCAAATTATTTGTCATAAGTATTTCGCTATTGTTCATTGTTATCAACATTCCATTTATAGCCATCTAGGCTACAGCTAGGAGTTTTTATTTTTTATCTTTGTTAATAGATTTAAAAATGAATTCTGTGTAATTTTTAATTCTTTAAAATACCTGGTACCATTCAATTTTTTTGCATATTTATTAAGCAGATCATTTTCTGCCCTTTGTCCACTTAACTGATTTGCTTTCCATGCTTTTTAATTTTGTTTTTGCTGTTTAATTCTTATTCACATAAGTTTGTCATGTGTTCATTGTTAAACTTATACACTTATAGAAATACATATTTTTCTAGATTGAGACCTTTTTCCCTCAAATATGCACAAAAGTACAGCATCCCCTCCCCTCCAGATACCACCTCACCACTTCAGGCAGCAGGATTTGTTTTTCTTACGGGCAGGGGATGATAACCAGGAGTCAGCAGGATTTCATCTTGTCTGTTCACACCCTCCATGCTGTATTTTTCTGGAATATTTTAAGGCAAAATTATGTGTTATTTTGCTCTTAAATTGTGTTAGTTTTGTTAATGAACATTTCTAAAAAATAAAAATTTGACATTTTCTTTTCCTTCAACTATTGTTTAGAATTTAAACCTGCAAATTTGAAATAATAGTACAGTTAGTATGCATTTAACCTTCACCTAACTTCATTAGTTTTCTTTCTACATATATACACTCTACGCCTTTTGTTTCATTTCAGGTTTGTTTTGCTTTCTATTTTGCTAATGCAGATGAAAGTAAGTTGCAAATATCATGATTTCCCTGCTCTAAGTAGTTTAGCCTATTTTCCCCAAGAATGTAGACACTTCCTTTTCTTTTGGTACCGGAGACTGAACTCAGGACCCTACTCTTGCCAGGCAAGGGCTTATTCTATCTCCCTGACCCTTAGACACTTACTCTTATAATCGCAAAGCCATTACACTCTTAAGTAAATTTGACATTGATACAGTAATATTATCTAATGTAAGTAATTTGTAAGCTACATTTAATTATCCTCATTGATGTTAAAATACCTTTTATAATGATTTTTTTTTAATATACCGGGGCTCAAAGCAAGGATCACACATTACATTTCATTGTTATATCTCTTTAGTGCCCTTTAATCTGCAGAACAATCTCTTTTGACTTTTGTTTGATTTTGTTCTGGTCTTTCATGACATTGACATTTTTGAAGCGTCCAAGCCACTTGTCTTATGGACTGCTTTGCAGTATGGATTATCTGACTACTAACTCATGACTTTTCCAACAGGCTAAGAGGCCTCATGTTCATCTTTTTTCTTTTTTTCTTTTTTTCTTTTTTCTTTTTTTTTTTTTTTTTTTTTTTTTTTTTTTTTTTTTTTTTTTTTTTTTTTTTTTTTTTTTTTTTTTTTTTTTTTTTTTTTTTTTT
>PVKA01001110.1:0-102536 GCA_004027165.1 Ctenomys sociabilis | reverse complement strand
TCTCCTCTGTCCCCTACATCCCCTATCCATCTCCTAGAGTCATCTTATATACTTCCTGCCCCAACCCAGGGAGTCAGCCTTTTCATCAAGGAACACTGGTGGGGAATGGTGTGCAGAAATCAGGTTCTAGGGGGTAAGGTTTGCTCACTGCTTCTTGGGATTGTAGCTGCCAAATCCATTAAGTGGACAGATCTAGGGAATATATCACAGAATCCCACAGTGGCATCTAGCATCTCTGTCTCTGTGTGTTCAGAGACATACAAACATTAACCTTATTTTTAATAAAAACATTTTCTTCCCTTTGCATATTAGTGACTACATTCCACAAAGTGAAAAACCTTGCCTCTGTTGTATCAGTAAATACATTTATGTTTATGGAACCTCTAATTCTGCCTGTGTCCTTCACCACCCAGAGGTCCCTGCCCTTCTTGCACACTGATCTGAACACTAGGCCTCCACTGTCCACCTGTCTTACACAAGTGTTCTCTCCTGAGGTGCCAACACCAGAGCTGGGCCTCTGCTAACAGCTCCCCCTCGTGCGGCTATTCCACATCCTGCCTGAGTTCCCACATCTGTGCTATCACTATCCCTACTCTACCTTCTCCTCTTCTGACAAGCTACACTTTGGCCCATACATGACCATCTCTTCCATGTAGATGGCCTCTGTGCCCATTTAGGATCTGATAACCATGCTGGATCCAGGACATACCCCAGTTCCCCATTTTAGGCTCTACCACCCCCTGCTAAGCTGTCATGTGTAGTCTCAGTCTGTCTGTCCATCCATCTGTTCCTCAACTTTCTCCCCACAACACACAGACACACACGCACACACATATGCACACACGCACACACACACAGCACAGTAGAAGCCTTCTCAGTGAACATTGTATCGGGGAGGGAGGATTTGTGTTTGTATCTTTGTTTTTAATAAAAACATTTTTCTCTTACTCTAATCTGGTGATCATGCCCTTGCATACAGTTAAGCCTTCAGGGATAGATGGTGGGCCTAGTTACAATGAGGAAGGAAGATGGTTTTGAGTTGTCATCTAAGCTCTATCTCAAGCAGTGCTGGAAATGATCAGTAGGGAAATGCCACTCTGTTTTCACAGTCATTTACTTTCCAGACAAGGTTAACCCAGCTATATTGCTCTGCCCACCCTGTTCCTGCATCCGTCAACTAGTTCCTTTCTACTAGGGGTCAAGCACAAGACTCAGTATGTTGTCTTTGGAGGGAAACGGGGACAGTACCAACCCCAAGGCAGTATAATATTCAGCTTTTAATGTAACTTGGAGGCAAGTTACCTAACCACTGTCAGCCTCAGTTTTTCTAGCACTAGAAGGAAGAAATGGGCTGGATGAAATATGGAGAATTTGCCTTCTCTGATATGCCCAGAACCTGGGCCTTAGCTGACCTCCTTAGCAACCAGAAAAAGAGGTAAGAAAATTAGCATTGGAAACTTTGGAGAATCTTACAGTTATCCCAGTTCCATTGGGTTTCAACCTACCCACTGAGAGTCATCCTAAGAAAGTTTCCTGAGGAAAGAAATCTCTAGTAATGTGCAGACATTGGATATAGAGAACTTAGAAGTAGGCCTTGGCCTTCTAACCTATGTCTCTGACTCCAAAAACTGAGCCCTTTTTTAGGCCAAGTTAATTCTTGCTGTAGGTGTGGGGTGAACAGAGAGCACTGGACTGTACTGGAAATCAATGCACAGTGAAGCTATCCCTTAGCATGTCACCCAGAAGTCAGGCAGGGCCAGCCCACAGAATGCATAAAAAGAAGTCCAAAGGGTAAGCCAGCATCAGAATTACATTAGAGCAACAGTTTTTTTTTAATGGGAGAGAGGGGAAGGAAAAGGACATAAAAAGTCTTAAGGTGTGTTATGTACCTGTACCAACTTCCCATCACCAATGTAATCATTATCTACTGCAAACCATATACCAATATAATCCCCGATCCAATATTCACTTAATTTTTTAAATTGCTTGATTGGCCCAATTTCCATTCAGAGAAGCACTACAGTTATAGCTCATTCTGTAGTTTCCATAATACCAGAAGTGTTTTAAAATTTGGGCAGTATGTCTTTGTCAGATTCCTCAAGTGCACAGCTGTGAGCCATACACACTTTCAGACACCTGCACCTCCCATTTAATCTGATCGTCGCGGCAACCCTGAAGGTATGCAGTGTTGTCCCCATTTTTCAGCTTAGGAAACTGAGAATTTGGCTAAGGTCACATACCCATTCATGGCAAAGTTCATATTTGAACTAGTGTCTGCTGACTGCACATTCTCTCCTCTGGCCACCGTTGCAAATTATGTGCAGCTCCTGAATGCTGCAGCAAACGTATGCACACCCTTCCAGGGCCGCCCCCGCACTTGGAAAATGTCCTGGTGCGTCAGTTCTGCTAGGTGGCTTCCTCCCACTTTGTTGAGGTCTGCAATGCTCCATCAGCGCCAGCTGCTGGGATAGGCCACAGGCCCATGCAATGAGGAAGGAGCACTGAAAAGAGATGCGAAGGAACTCTAGTCCCCATGATGCTGAGAAGGACACTCACCTTTCCTCATTTGAATCTACAAGTCCTAGTCCCAGGATGCTGTTCTTGCCCGAGATCGACATCTCTAACGGCCTCTGAGCTTTCAAGTGAAGTGAGCCAAGTGCCAGCCCATTCACTCGCACCCCACTCCCGTGGCCAGGGGCCATGCTCCCCCTCGAAGCCAGCACAAGGCGAGGTCCTCATGGGGCCTGGCCCTCTGCGTTCATGGAGGAAAAATGAAAGTTGCTTTATTCCCCGGCCTCTTCATGTCTCCCATTATGAGGAGCGGGCTCCACAGTGAGGAGCCGGGGCTGTGATATTTCTGCTTCAGCGTGAGAGATTCATATGTTTGACTAATCAATTCTTTGGCACTGACTTCCCGGCCTGCATTTTGTTCTCTTGCTTTTGATCGTCTGTTTGCCTTTTTGCCGTTCTGCTGGTTCTTGTTTGGAGCTTTTATTTTCCAGGAACACTTTGACCTACTCGAACCGCTATATTCTTGTCCCTCTCTCTCTTTGTCATTTTTCTCTCTGATTTTGGTTTCCTGCATGATTGACCGCACACAGCTTCTACATACAAGCAGAGTGGAGACCCCCAAGTCACGAGGCCTTGATAACTGCTGGGTTTTGTTTGGTGAACCTAGGGACACTGAACCACAGATAGCCCTGGGCCGCCTGGCTCCGTCCCAGCCTCATCCTGCCACACATGAGAGCTGCTGTTGGCTTGGCGCTCCATGGCTCACTAAGCCCTTCCTAATGCTCACAGCAAACTGTAAGGGATGAGGTGCAAATAGTAATATCAGTCACATCCTTCAATTGAGGTTCCTGAGGACTAGAAACAGGAGGTGACTTTCCCAGTGTTCAGAGCTCATCAGTGGCTAAACTGGGACCAGAACCTGGGTCTTCCCTGAGGCCAGGCCTTGTTCGGCTGCTGCAGTTGTTGCCTGATTACTGATTTCGTCGCTCCTCAGCCAGCAATAGGCCAGGCAGCTGCTCTGTGCTCAGGGCTGAGATGGGATGTAGTGTTGACCACCTCATGTGCCTTGCCCTGGCACAGCCTTGCCTGGTACAACTGCCACCTTATGAGCACTTAGAAGTGCCCAGTGTGGTGCTGAGCACATGTGCCAGCCCTCAGATCCTTATGGTAGCCTGACCTCAAAGCAGTGAGGTGGCTCCTGAAGGCTCCCCTTTAGTGCCAGAAGCAGGATGGGGCCCAGATCTGACTGTCTGAGACATCCCAGCTCTTAACTGAAGAGCCACTAGGGGCTATGCAGCACAACAGAGTGGTCCTATCTGGGAAAGCTTCCGGGAAGCCTTCCTGAGCATAGGGTGTTTGAGTGGAGCCTAATAGCATGAACAGGGCTTGGTCACCAAGGAAGGGGAGGATGCAGCAAGCGTCTGCACAGTCTGCTTCCTGTCCTGTACTGAGATCACATTGTCTTAAACAACGTTTTCCATCTGAGACTCAAGATTGGAAGAGTTTTGTGGCCTCTGCATGAATCTCCCCCACAGCATGCCACCCAGGCTTTCTAGTTATTTCTGGTGTGGAGGGAGGTGATGCATTTTTTTCAGCACCCTATTATTCTACCTTTAAAATTCTCCTGTGAGGGGTAGGGATACAGCTCAGGGGCACAGTACCTGCCTGGCAAGCTCCAGGTCCTAAATTTGATTTCTGGTACCAAAAAAAAATCAATAAAATTCTCCTGTTATTATAAATCCTTGTTTTAGTGAAAAGCATCCCATCTATACCCTTCACCCCATGCCTCACATTGGGAAAACATAAAGTTCACAACTCTTGTCCTTGGAAGCAGTCAGCACCATTGGCTGGGCTATGAGTAGGAACTGGGGCTTTGCCATTTCTGGCTGTGGGTAGTGACGGGGGGTCCCAAAGGCCTCACATGTCATTGTCCTAGCTTTGCTGCTTGCTCTGATACAGGGAGATTTCCACTCTTCCCACCCTGTATGGCTGCTGTTCACAGAACATGCATATGCTGATTAAGGTGGAAAACCACTGCACAAACAGCATTTTCCCTCAGTATTCTGTTGGAATAAGACACAGTGGATCTTTGTTCATGTGCAGGCACACTATCTGTCCCATTCCATATCCCTACAGCTTATGCCTGCGCATAATGTGTACAAAGTTTATGGTCCATAAATTCACCCACCGTCAAAGCCAGACATGGTGGCACATGCCTGTAGAGGCTGAGGCTGGGGGATCACTGAGAGCTCAAGATCAGCCTGAACTCTAGCAAAAACCCTGTCTCAAAAAGACAAAAAAAAAAAATTCACCCACTGTCTTGAGTGTCCAGTCAGTTCCTGAGTCTGTCCAGATCCAGGGAACACATAGATCAGAGTTCCTGCCTTTGAAAACTTCTCAATAGAAGCTGAAGCCACCAGTGAGAAACTGGGTATTGGTTGTATCTTCCTGAGCTGAAGCAGAGGGGAGGGGAAAGTAGGGGAGTGTACAGAGCCCATGCAGTGTTGTGGGGGCAGTAGGAAGAGTACACCAATAAAGTCATTTCCCTGGACTCTGCAGTAGAGTCTTTGAAAGGGTAAATTGCTGCTCCAGGAAAAGAATGACAAGATATGACGGGGCAGAGATGGCTGTAGGGCTTCACAGGAAGGTTCACTTGAAGGAGATGGCTTCTCAGAAATGAGGAGGAGATGAGGTAATTGGAGAGGGCCTGAGTGCAAAATCCAGCTGATCAGTGAGTGGAGATTTCCCTAGCTAAGGTCAGGAGCACAGCAGGCCAAATGAGAGGGAAACAAAAGTTTCTGGATCAGAGCAAGAAGCTGGAGCTGGCCAAATAGCTCAGCAGATTAAAGCACCTGTAAGCAGGTGCAGGGGCTGAGAGTTTGATCCTCAGGCCTACCATGCTGGTCCTGCCCCCAGAGTGCCCTAAGAGGGCAATTAAGACTGGGCGGGTGGTGCATGCCTATAATCCTACCTCTTGAGGCTGTAAATAGGTGGATCACTACAAGTCTGATCTAGTAGTGAGACCCTGAATACCCTGTAGACTCTTCCCTAAAGTACAAAAAGAAAAGAAAGAAAGAAAGAAAAACAAAGCAAGAAGCTAAAGGAGCACATGGGTGCTCCAGACAGACCTCAAGTCTGCCCTTGATGCGGCAGTTGGTAAAGCTGGAGAGGAACACTGGCCTGCATTTGAGGGCTGAGGCTCCCATCTCTTGCTGACTGTGCTAAGGAACCACTGATCCTCCCATACAGCTGTCCCCAGGATTCCATCCGCTTTGCAGATGTAGGAACCTGAGGTGCTGGCAGGTGTAGTTAGCCAGTATGAGTGGCATGAACTTGGAAGATAGGCCCATCTGATGCTGCAGCTCACAAACTCTGGGACAGTCAGGTCTCACCTCTTGTGAGTCTGTCAGTGAGCCTCATCTGCAAATTTGGGCAGCCCCACATTTACCTCTGAGCTGGAGGTCCTTTGTTCATTATCTGTCAGAGATCATGACTTCTCACACCCCTGCAGACACTGGCACGTGTTGAAGAGGGAGGATTTCCAGGTGAGCCCTCCCCTGCCCACCTGTGACAGTTGTCCCTGCTGCCCAACCAGATAAATGCCACATGGCTTCTTCCCTCCTCTTCCTTGGTGTTATGTTCCCTTCCTTCACTGTGCCTTGAGGAGGCTGATGCTATATTGTGACATAAACATACATTTTGTAAGTCATAGTTTTACTTTGTATTTGAATAAACTGTGTGCGCACAGCATGTGAGATGTTTGAAGGTCACAGCTGGGGGTAATCTGCTTTGAATCCCTCTGGCTTCAATTTTTTTTCAAGTTTGAAAAATGTATTAGGAAGAAGACACCATTATGATAATTGGAAGTTCAGTAATATCTGTCTTTTTCCTTTATTCTTTTATACTTTTTTTTAGATACAATTAACACTTCACACTTCACCTGGTCCCTACTTGGTTACCTTTGATGCTTCTTTGATATTTATTTAGATGTTCATGCCACCTTTGCTTTGAATTCTGTGGTTAAGAGAATCAATAACTTCTAAAACAAGCATTTTCCCTCACTGGAGCTGCACAATTAGTGGATTACACACCTATGGATGTCCACTTGTCTTTTCTCATTTGTCAAAAGATCATGGCACAATTATATGAAAATTGTAAAGAAAAGCGATTACCATCAAATCAAAATGCCTGCTGTGAAATTGCAGAAGCAGCTCATTTTATTATAATTTCCCAAATGGAGCGCTTCACAGAAGAAGAGAGAATGTATAGTGAGAACTTCCTGGGTGTTGTCTTGGAATTTACAAGTCATGAATAATGCATTTAATTTTAAGTGGCTGTATTCTCTGTAAGCATGTGAAAGTGCAAACTTCAAAGTCCCATCAGAATTTGACTCTCTCCTATCAGGTGTAGACAGTGCTATCCCACAGCCATCACAGAAAATGAAAGTTTGCCAAAACTTTTGCTACTTTCCCAGTTTTCTTTTTGGAACCTTGTCTTGTATAACATCGGCTCTGGACTCCCCAAGTATAACCGAGGCAGTGTTTTCTTGATTAGTTCCACCTCCCTTTGCTACATTATTTGGGAGCTGTCACATAATGTCATCATTAACCCATTGCTGATGTGCTTTAAAAAGAATCCTGAAACTCTAGATGGATTTTGATGCTAGAACTTGAAAGATAAAGACTTGTTTTCAGAGTGAATACATTTTAAGAGGAACTGAATAAAGCCAAATGAAGTTTCACAGTGGAAATGGAAATTGATTTTGACTCTCTGAACACTAGTTATTTTAAGACAAAAAATAACTTTTCTACATTAATATTTTCTACTTTAATTCATCGGGGAAGAAGAAAGTAAAATCTCACACAGTCAACCTAAATAGCTCTTAGCCTAGAATTTGCACATAAACATATAGTGAATGAATTAATACACTTGATTGTGACTGTTGTCACCCAAAGTGATAGTAAAGATTTGTATTTTTAAGTTTGAATTATTTAGTACATCATCTTTCTATAGATAATAAACTGTATTTAGAATTCTCCTGTGGACAGAAGTTCCTGGTTTCAGAAGAGAAAACAATAGGGGTCACATACTTGTTCCTCTTAGCCTTATTACCTGTATGAAAGTCTTTCATTAAAGAAAAAGCATATAGAAATGCTATGTCATCCATGCATTCTTCTTACATTTGAATATCTGTTTGTTTTCTTTGCCCCAAAAGCAATATATTTTATTGGAATATTATTCCAATAATATATTTGGAAAGACCCCTGGGCTTGAAACACTGGGTTCAAGTCCAGCCCTGTAACTTTCTGATGCAAACCCACACAAGGAAATTACTCTCTGATCCTATTTCTTTTGTGAAAGCCCCGCTGTGCTGTCTCTAAGAGCAGTTCAGGCCTGGGAACTCTCAGCTCAGGTGCAGAAGGGGATCCCTCTCTCCCTGAGGAGCCGCCACCCAGAGGATAGTGCTCCTTGCCCGCTCTTCCTGGTCTCGGGCACTTGTGTACGGGAGACTGCATTACTCGATAGGAGAAACAGCGTCCCTGCCCCAAGGCCACATGGGAGCAGCATGGCAGGGGGGCTTAAATTTCCTATTTCTAAATTTCAAAGCTAGTTTGGACTATATTTACAGCATTTAGCATGTGAAGAATCATTGGGAAAGTGGGCTTTTAAGTGGAACGGTTGTGTAATGGAATATTTCACGTTCCGGTTCAGCCATAAAGCTCAGGGCTGATAAACAAAGCATCTGAAGCCAAATGGCTCCTCATCTGACCCCAATTAAAATAAAGATTTCATTCCATTCTGTCCTGACAGAGAGGAACATATTGTTGCCTTTAAGGGAGTTTGGTTTAGTTAATGAAAGAATTTTATTTCATTTTTCCCCCCAAATACAATATCTAATTAAATAAGATTCAATTTGTTAGGACTTCTGGTAGGGATGTGTTAACTCTTTTAAAGCTGTGTTGCCTTCATGCCTCAAGATGTTGAGGATGCTTCTGATTCCCACTTCACAATCCATTGTTTAAAGAAGAAATAAGGCCAAGTTATCTTAAAGACAAACATCTTCTCCAAGGTATCTCTGTTTACACGCAGATTATTGCAACCTGTGTGTGGATTCTGTGTAAAATATCACATATTTACATAAAGCCACATTTCCTAGAAGCATTTGTACTCCTACATATTGTAATTTACCAATCACGATAGATCTGTTCATATAGAATATATCACACAGAGAGTTATAGCTGCTAAAATATGTTAGGTAACATAAGTTGGATATTGATGCCAAATTATCATGGAGTTCCTTCAGAGTTATCTCAGAGAAATATGTGACTGCCTCAAGACTTCAGTGTTTAACATTAAAAGTGAACACCAGCAGGCTGGTTTTACAAAGGGGGGAAGATTCTTGTGTCTTGTTGTCACTGCTTTTTTAGTAGCCTTTTTGATATGTTCCACAGCACTTTGTGACACTAGGGTCCATAATACCAAGCAGAGCTTTTCAGTGCTGTTGTAGAAAAGTTCCCTTTGGCTTGGCAAGGCACAGGTAGGCAGGTGGGTTTAGAGGCACCCAGTCACCTCCAGGGCCCTGCTGCAGGAACTCTGGCCAAGTGTCATGAGGTCCAAGCCTGGGCAAGTTTCTCCCTCTGCTGGCTTCAGTTTCATCTTTAAAAATGACAGGGTGAGGACCAGCCAAATAGCTCAGTGGATTAAAGCAAGCGGGCACAGGGGACAAGGGTTTGATCCCCAGGCATGGACCTGCTGTGCAGGTCCCACCTCCGGGGCACACTGAGATGGCAATTGAGACTGGCCGTGGTGACGCGCACCTGTAATCCCAGCTCTTGGGAGGCTGTAAACAGGTGGATGTATCACTGAGTCCAATCTAATAGTGAGAGCCTGAACACCCTGTAGATCCTTCCCTAAAGAACAACAACAACAAAAAAAAAGACAGGGTAGAGTCAGCAGGTCTCCAAAGAGCCCCTCCAGCTCTGCCTTTCTTAGATTCTGTATTCAGTGGAGCAGAAAGTACATGGTGTTCTTAAATCCTCTAAGAATTCATAGTCAGATGCTAAGGATTTATGGCCTGAGAAATAAAAAGTCCTTAAGTCTATAAAACCTAAGACATTTAAATTATATTTTTAAAAATATTCTGCTACTTTCCAGTGGTTCCTTCTGATATGAAGGAGTCTTTACCCAGCGATAATGAGCACTGGATCTATGCAGGTCTGGTACCAAGTGTACAAAGACCAGTCACTTGTGGCTCTGCCTTCCAGATGCTTTGCTAAAAGGCACTCCTGCCTGTAGTGTACCTTGGGGGTAGTGGGCAACACACATGTTCAAGACCAGTATCAAGAGGGGAAAGGATATTATGGCCAGCTTTGAAGGGTAAGTGTGATTTTGCCAGATGGAGAAGCAGAACTTACTCTAGACAGTCATGCCAGAGCAAAGGGCACAGCATAGCAGACCAAAGCCATGCACTCCTCACTACAGGAACAAAAGTAGACTGAGAAAGGAGTAGAGGGAAGGGTAACAGTAGAAAGAAAGGCTTGCCAAAGTGCTAGGATTCCATCCTAAGGAATGCCAGTGTTTTTCCAACTGGATAATAGGTGTTCTTTAAATTTAAAAAAGGGGGCTGGGGAGATGGCTCATTGGAATAAGTGCTTCCCTGACAAGCCCAAGGGTCTGAGTTCAATCCCTGGTTCTGCCAAAATAAATAAATAAATAAATTTTGATGGCTCATTGGAATAAGTGCTTCCCTGACAAGCCCAAGGGTCTGAGTTCAATCCCTGGTTCTGCCAAAATAAATAAATAAATAAATTTTAAAATGCCAGATCAAGAGACTCTATGAATATGGTTAACTCAGTTTCCTCTTAGAAATGCACAGTGCACCCACCACATGGGCTCTGCTGTTCCCTCAGCACTTATCAATCATGCATCACACCACAGCATTTCAGCCATTGACAGGCTGCAGATACGATAGCAGTCCTATACTGTTGTAACAAAGCTGAAAAATTTCCACCGTCCAGTGCTATTGTAGCCATCATAACATCCTCATGCAACACAATTCTCACATACTTTTGATAATGCTGGTGTAAACAAGCATATCATGCTACCAGTTATATGAAAATGTAGCACATGCAATTATACACAGTATACAATACTTGACAAATATTACTGGCTTTGTGTTTATGGTACTAGTTCATGTACTTATGTTATTGATATGTACATATTATACTTTTTATTGTTATTGTATGCCCCTTCTACATATTAAGAAGAAAACTTACTGTAAAACCATTTGTCATATAATAGCCTTATACATCTCGTTTTTTTGTTTGTTTGTTTGTGGAACCAGGGATTGAATTTAGGCCCTTGCTCTTGCCAGGCAAGCGCTTATTCTACTCAGCTGTCTTTCCTGCCCCCTAGCTTTATGCATTTCATGTTTACCATGTCTTGCTGTTCTACACTATGCAGTGGATGTATACATATATGTGTACAGACACATATGATAACCTAAGTGCACTATACTGTCTAGGTTTGAGTAGGTGTGTTCTGTATTGTGTCACTTAATGACACATTTTGAGAAGCAATGAATGACTGGGCTAGACTGGACTTGGTTTAATACAGTGAGTCTGAAGATTACTGACCTTTGAATCCTAATGAGACAGAAGACCATTACAGGTGGGGAGATCTACTGAAAAGCTACCAGGAGCATTTTAGAAAGATTGAGTGACCTGCCAGGGATAGCTGGGATGTATCTCAGTGGTATAGTGCCCACCTGGCAAGCATAAGGCCCTGAGTTCAATTCCCAGTATAAAAATAAAAGAATGACCTGCCAGAGGAGGCTGGACTTATGAAAAATGGCAGAGAAGAACATCATCGCTAATATCGAAAATATGGACATCTGGTTACTTGAAGCTGCCTAAGGTCTTTTTATTATTTTTTTAAACTGGGTGTGGTGGTGCATGCCTATAATATGGGAGGCTTATTGCAAGTTCAAGACCAGCCTGGCCTACAAAGTGTGGTCAAGGCCAGCCTAAATTGCATAGCAAGATCCTAAATAAATAATTAAATACACTAATTATTTGAACACAGGACCCTTTCACTGAGCAAAATCCCCAGACCTTTTATTTATTTTAAATAAATAAACTCAACTAAGTTGCTCAGACTGGGCTTGAATTTGCAGTTCTCCGTGTCAAGCTAGTAGCAACCTTGTATAAGGGTTGATCCAAAGCACAGTGAATGAGGTTGGGGAGATATCTCAGAGCATAAGTGCCTGCCTGGCAAGCGCAAAGTCCTGAGTTTGATCCTCGATACCAAAAAAAAAAAAAAAAAAAAAAAAAAAAAAAAAAAAAAAAAAAAAAAAAGAAAGAAACAGTGAATGTTTAAATTTTGCAGATTTATTAGAGCAAAAGTTACATTGCTGTTTATTCTCAAAGTACAGTCCTTCTCCCATTGGACACACTTATTCTATCATTATTGCCCCCTTTCTGAAGCAATCCCAGAAATTTATTGTATCTTTATAAGGTGTGAATATATATATATATATATATATATATATATATATATATATATATATATATATAATGCTGCTGCCAAGAGCCATCCAAGCAAAAAGCAGGCTTGTAGAAATATTACAGTGCATCCTCATTCACCTTTCACTAGATCTGGCACTATACAACTTCTGGCTCTTCCCCAAAATCAAATGACTGTGAAAGATAAACATTTTGAATCAAGTTGAGACATCAAGGAAGCCACAGCAGTACAACTAAAGATGCTTACCAAAAAGAACTTTGAGCACTGCTTCAGAAAGTGGCAAGAAAGATGGGATAAGTGTAGTCCAATAAGGGATATTTTGAGGGAGACTGATGGCAATGTGTCTTGCTGTATAATAATCATTATTTAAACTCACACTATATTTTTTATCACACTTTGTTCACCTCACGTTCAGCATATCTCTTGTCTGCGGTTTTTTTTTTTTTTTTTTTTTTTGTGCTTGACTTAATTTTCATACTGTTCTGTGCCATACAATGGGTGACATAAATGAACACATTCACCCAGTAGCCTCCTGAGTAGGTGTGTGGGATCATGGGTTTGCTCACCCTACCTGACCTAGCCTTAATCTTTTTCAAGGAGAATGAGAAAAGAACCCAAACTTTCTTAGTGCCAATGGACGGACTTTCCTTGAGCCCCACAAGATGAAGGCTGAGCAGATACTGACAGTCAAAGTCACCTGCCTAGCAGCCTTTTAAGAACTCACAGATTACACCAGTGACTAATACGGAAATGGGCTCAGGGTTGGGAGGTTGGAAGATTGTTGCTAAAACTTTCCATGGTCTGTTGAAGCCATTTGTTAAGGGTCCTCTCTGTGCTATAGACTGTGCTACCACACACACACACAAGCGCATGCACACACTGGACAGTGGTTAACCCAGAGTGCTGAGCTACATCCCCAGGCCTTTTTTATTCATTCTTATTTTGAGACAGGGCCCCACTAAGTTGTTCAAGGTGGTCTCAAACTTGCGATCCTTCTGCCTCAGGAAGGATAGGTATGCACCACCATGTCAGATTCTTTTATGTACACTCCCATCTACTCTTTTGAGGCATTCAAAAAGGTATTGCTGTAGTAATGCTTTGATGGTGCAGAGACAGAGGCATAGAGTGTGGTCAACTTTCCCAAGGTCACATGAATGATTCTTACATACATGACCTTACCACTGAGATAGATAGCCTTCCCCAGACAATCCCCACCTAAAAGCTCTGCAAAGAACCATCTGAACCACCTTTTGCACAATAATTTACACTCCTCAACAGCCCTGTGAGGTAAGTGTATTATCCCTGTTTCATCAGTGAGAAAAGCTCCCCCCTCCCCCAACTGGGGATGAAACTCAGGACCTTGTACTTGCCAGGCAGGTGCTTATGCCACTGAGCTATCTCCCTGGCCCACAAAGGCATCTGTAAGTGGCCATGGCTAGATCTTGCAAAGACAGAAATTAAACTTTAATCTTTATGTTTGCTACTTCTGCTGAAAAGTCTAAGGAGAGGTTATTTATATTGTTCATAAGTGTTTCTCTTTAGATATCTTAAAAAGTTAGCAGACTCAAAATGGGTCAGAAACATAAATGTAAGACCTAAACCCCATAAATTACATTTTTAGCCTATAAATAGTTTAGAAGTACAACAGAGGACAAAAGCTATGGTATCAAAGGTATAGGCAACAACAGAAAAAACAGACAAATTGAAGTTTATGAAGAAAATTCCACCAAAGAAAATATAGCATAGAAAAGCAACCCACATATCCAGGATAGAAAATACCTAAAACTTCACAACAACAAAAAACCTGACTTAAAAATGAACAAAGGACTTGAATAGACATTTCTCCAAAGAAAATATACAAATAGCCAATCAGTTCATAAAAAGCTACTCAACATCACTACTCACTAGGGAAATGCCAATAAAAACTACATTGAGATGCTACCTCAGTCATTTGGGTGACTACTGTCCAAAAAAAAAAAAAAAGACAGAAAATAACAGATGTTGAGGAGGATGTGGAAAATTTGAGACGCATGCACTTTTGGCAAGAATGTAAAATGATACAATTGCTGTGAAAAATAGTTTGGCATTTCCTCAGAAAATTAAAGATAGAATTACCCTGTGCTTCAGCTTCTAGGGAACTAGAAGAATTGAAAGCACAGACTCAAAGAAATATTTGTATACCCATGTTAATGACAGTGTTATTCACAACAACCAAAATATGGAGGTGTCCATGGACGGATAATTAAGTAAAATGTAGTAAATACATATAATGCAGTATTGTGCACCCTTAAAAAGCAAGGAAATTCTGACACCCGCTACACTATGGATATCCTTGAAGACACTGTACTAAGGAATAGTAAAGGATTCCATTTACAGAAGGTACCTGGAGAAGTCCAAATCACTGAGATAGACAGTAAACTGGTGGTTGCTGCAAACTAGAAGGAAGTGGGAATGGGGCCTTACAGTGTAACGGATAGAATGTTTTGGTTTTACAAAATGAATGAATGTTGGTATAGATGGTGGCAGTGGTGATTGATGCTGGTGATATTTGCATAGCGCCATAAGTATATGCCATGTCACTAAAGTACACACCTAAAAATAGCTATAATGGTAAATTTTGTTAGGTGCATTTTAACCTAATAAGAATATAGGACAAGCCAGGCTTGGTGGTGTGCACCTGTAATGCCAACTCTCGGTAGGCTGAGGCAGGAGGATCATTGCTAGAAAATGAGCTCAAGCCAGTCTGAACTGCATGAGACCCTGTCTCAAAAGACAAAACATAAATAAATAAAAAATGTAATAAATGTATGGGATCACAAAAAGCAAGTGGATTTTATTTTGATACAGCAGTACTCTGGAACTCTGAGCTACATTGAGGACAGTGGTTAAACCCTAGCCTTGATGTTGAAAATGAAAATCCCTGGTTTGTTATGGTTCTATATGACAGCATTTTTGTTTTAAATTCAGTACATGTTACGGAGTCCCTAACCATGTCATGGCAACGAGCTCAGAGCTGGTGACCCTGGCATAAACAGAACAGTCATTGCTGTCAGTGTCACATGAGAGAAAGATGGAGAGCCCTCAGTGCAGCATGTGAAGTGCAGTTACCACAGCCTGTTCAAGTCGTCCAGGAGAGGGAGCAAGCACCTTTATTTGTGTGATTAGGATAGGCTTTCCAAATGTCTCTACAGTGGGCTTTAAGGGATACATAGGAGTTGGCCAAACAGCGAAGATAGAAAATATCTGATGAGAGCCAGGCGTGGTGGTGCAGGCCTGTAATCCCAGCACTCAAAAGGCAGGAGGTTTGCTGTGAGTTCGAGACCAGCCTGAGCTACAAAGTGAGCTTAAGGCCAGCCTGAACTGCATAGTGAGACCCTGTCTCAAAAAGACAAAAGAAAAAAAAAAAAAAAAAAAAAAAAAGAAAATATCTGATGAGCTAATTTTTCTTTTTGGTTTAAATGTTAATGCTTCACTTAAGAACAGTAGTAGAACTCATATAACACTTGAAATCGGTACACTCAGTTTACTTTAGAGAAAAATCTAATCCTACCCTATATGCAACCTCACATGATTGGAATCCTGAGATGTGACAAGGTCTTCTATGTTTGAATGTGTTGCATGGAATTTCTAAATATGGGTACATTAGAGACAGAAATGATGGTGTATCCAGGTGGTTTGCTTCATCTAAAATAATTCCAGGGATGAAACCTGTAAGAAAAAACCCTCATACATATATGGACTTTCTGCGTTTCAGTGAAACCTGCATGTGGGTGTAGACTGCCCAGCTGAAATAAGTCTGCAACTTTAGTTTGCTCCCTTGTGAAGGGCACCCAGGTGGCCTTGCCCATCAGTTCTTTGGGCAGTGACAGATGCTTGCTCTGTGCTGTCAATAAAGGAACAGAGGAGGACTGGCCTGGTGTAGAAAAGGTGTTTAATGTAGGTGGGAATGCTGTGGGAGTGGCCAGCTCAGCCAGGGGAGGTTGCCTAGCAGCACTTCCCTAAGAGGTGACCAAAGGGGGAATTAGCCACATCCTCACGCCTGTCATTGCCATGAGGAGGAGAGGGGGGTGGGGAGGTTAAAGGCAAAGGGTGGGGTTCAGATGGCAGTTCTTGAGTATCCTTGGTGAATCTCTCCTTCCCCTGTGTATCCTCAGATATAAAACAGGAGTGGTAATAATCTTTACCTCTTGTGCTGGGAAGAAGTGAGCAATCAGTGTCCCCAGCCAGATGCCAGTATCAGTGCACAGGCTCTTGCCCCAGCTCTTCCCAGTGTGACTCCTTTGCACACTGAGCCAAGTAAGGAAGCTGGGCACTGAGGATGGCAAAGTGACTGGCCCAGACCCACACACCTAGTGAGTGTTTCCACAAGGAGTTGAACTCTGACCTGGGCGGCTCCAAAGCCCAGCCCCTGTGTGACACTGTTTTGCTCAATGCTATACTACATATGGGCCCCTTCTGCTTCCAGATTTCCAGATATTTTGAATACTGTGTTGCCTCAGTGCTAGTTGAAACTTCCACAGAAATAAAAGTTGTTGACCTTTGGTAAGACATGATGTGAAGAGAAAGGATGCACTTTGAGACAAGAGAGAATTGGATCCAGTCCTGGCTGTACTCGCAGCCAGCCACTGGTGACACGACAATCTGTGCTCCTGATTAGCCCTGTCTTACACAAGTTGCTTGACTCCCCTGCACCTCTTCAATAAAGTGAGGATTAAAAATTCCTGCCGCCCAGCCTGGATAACTTAGCCATTTAGCATGAACCTATCTCAAAATTTAAATAGGGCTGGGGGGGGGGGTAGGGCTCAGTATGAAGGCCTGGGTTTAATCCCTAGTGCCAAAAATGAATTAATATATTAATTAATAATTCTGCTTTCTAGTACCAAAAGATAAACAGGAGGTAGAAGAAGAAAAGGAAAAGAGGAGGAGGAAGAGAAGGAGGAGGTGGTAAAGAAGATTCCTGCCTTAAGGGATGGTTTTGAAGGCTAAATGCAAGAATATATTTAAAGCCAGTATAGGGCTGGCCAAATAGCTCAGCATATGAAAGTGCCTACAAGCAGGTGCAGGGACAGGGGCCAGGGCTCCATCTCCAGGCCTGCTGTGCCAGCCCTGCCCCTGGGGCATGCTGAGGCTGCAATTGAGACTGGGCATGGTGGCGCACCTGTAATCCCATCTCTTGAGGGGCTGTAAATAGGCAGATTACTACAAGTCTGATCTAGTAGTGAGACCCTGAGCACCCTGTAGACCCTGCCCTCAAATACAGGAAAAAAAAAAAAAAGCCTAGTATGTATCAGGTGCACCTAGTAGGGACTGTATATGCGTCTGCCCTACATACCCTGTGTTGCAGAAACTCTCCCTTCTAATTAGAATTCCCCAGCAGTTACTTCACCCCAGCTTTACATATTTAAGCTCTCTTTTAGTTGTCAGCATGAGAAATGTTCTGTTGAAAGCGTCTTTCTGACATAAGCCCTAAAACCACGTGTGTCTTTTCCATACCCTGTACATTTCCACACATTCTCTTCAGCCCCCTTGCACAGTAGTCATACCCATCCCCTCTCCTACTGTGAGGTCTGGGCTGACAAGACAACTGCTACTCTTGTGCTTTTGCATATAAAATCAGTGTCCCATTTCCCAAGGTTTGGGGCTTACTTAAAGAATGCAGTGATTTTTTTTTTTTCAGGTGGAAGGGAGATGAGACTGCAGAAATAAAACTAGAAATAGCGAGTATTTCTACAGCTAACCATAAAAGATAGATTCAACATACTTAGTTTTTACAATTGAAATAATGCCCATAAGGCACTCTTAAGAGCCTTAAAAGTGTTTGTGCTCTGTTGGATTCAGGAAGGTTTCCTGAGACTACCAGTCAGCGAGCGCTACATTAGGTAGTTATCCCTAAGCTCCAGATTCATGTGATCAAGTAAAAGAAGTTAGCCACTTCCCACAGGGCACGAGAAGCACTGCCATGGAGGGGGTTGGGAGCCCCAGAGGAGTATGGCAAACCTAGCCCAGACAAGCAGGTGCCACACACAGCTCATGTTAAAAGTTGTCACTCAAAGAAAATTTGTTGAGACCCATTCATAGAGGTGAGTGGCAATGGTTGCTATGTGGCAGGGGATGCAGTAAAGAAGAGGAAGTGGCCTTAGAAAAGGGGGCAGACTCCTCATCCTCGGAAACCCAGCCATTTGGACACTCAACCCTGCACTACCTGAACAGTCCCATCCCATCAGTGAGTCAATTTCCATACAGTGCGAGCAGCCCAGGGACAGCCCCACCAAGGGCACCTGCAGAATATAGGCTGCAGTTGTCTCTTCTGTGCTCCAGCACATCGATAATAGTGTCCTAATAGCAGCTTCTAATTAAACTGTATCACGGTCCAGAATGCACTGCTGACCTGCACACTCTTCCAGACGGGGCTGATTCATAGGACATTTGTGCAGTTCTGCAGATCTGAAGACATATTTATCCTCATTTTTGCCTTCCCAGTCCAGCAGAAGTTCTAATTTGTGCAAGGCAGCTTTGGTAATTAACAAAGTGTGTTCTGTGAAGTGAAGCGGGAAGACTCAGGACTGGGGAGTCTTGCTTTGGGTATTCATACACTTTGTTGTAAATACCAGTGAGATCCTTAAAATGAAGACCTGTTTGTGTTAAAAATAAAAAATCAAAAAGAACTCATACTGTGTGTGTCCTGTTCAGAATCACTTGATGAAGCTGAGTTATTTGAACTCTGACTGGTACTTAATTTTAGCTACTTTTTTTGTTAAAAAGCACCAGGAAAAGCAGTGAGACTTTCAGATCTTAGATTTCCTTTTTTGGAAGCAATGACAATGCTCCTCCAAAGTTTGTTTCTTACCTTTCCACCTTTGAACAATTGATTTTGATTAGAAACATTACACCCAGCATTTACTTTGACATCCCTGAGTACAAACAGTCATTTTAATGGTTTTTTTTAAAAACAAAATCATGACAGGGACATCAATCCTTTGGCTGGTGTATGAAGGCCTGGTATATTAATTGGCTGTCAGATTCTGAAGAAATAATGGATTAATGTGCTTGATCGTAGCACTCTGTTCAGAGACTGAAGTTTGATCCTGATGTCCCCAGTCTCTCTGCTTAATGCAATTACAGATATGCATTCAGGACATTTGAGTGGATTGCATTTCATTAATATGATTTGAGCGGACAACATTAGGCTGCTGTCGGGTCCTCTCTGACAGCTAATTACTCGAATGAAGTGTGTATATCGCTAAGGAACAATGGTGCCCTTACTGGGGCCATTAAAACAATAGAAATATAGCACTTTAAAACACTTGGGTAGTTACTTTCATTAGGTGTTGCAGGCCAAGAAGATAGCTTGGTATGGAAAGTTAGAAGACAGAGATTGGGAGACCTAGAGGAGTCACTAACATCAGCACTCCCGGTAGTCTTCAGAAGCCTCCAAAAGGCAGCCTGTTATCCCTCTAAAGGAAATAAGAAATAGCTCACCTAATACTGATCTGTGAGTCCTCTTGGGGTATCTAAGTGTCATGGCCTCTAACCATGCAGACCTGGTGTTTTGTGTGCTCCCTTTGCCTCCTCCCATGTTGTTCATACTGGAAAGAAGGGCAGTTCAGAACACCAGTGGTTGATTAAATTTTTGCCTTGAGGAAGAAAGGGGGCCTTTGTCTTGTGATATCAAGACTCAGTCACAAGGATCTTTTGGACATCTAGCCATGGAGAAAAGAGCTCTATGCTTCCTGGAGGAATTTCGACTCTCCAAATCCTTGGCTTTACCAAGACCATGGAGTCAAGATACATTCATTTGGCTCCCAGTGTGTGTCCAGCACTGCTGGCTGCTGACGACAAAAAGATGAATAAGGCACAACTCTTTGTCCCTAATTCTTCAAGCCCTGTGCAAGGAGTATATATTTTTAAAAATAAAAATGCACGTGACAATGATGAATTATAATAGACACGTGCAAGAGAAGTACGGAGCAGAGAAACCGAAAGGATTCTCAAAGGTGATAGTAAAATATGAGATGGGTCCTAAGGAATAATTCAGAGCTTCCCAAACAGAAGACGGGCTGGTGTTTCTCCACAGAGAGGAGTTGGGGATAGGGATCGTCAGACTGTTTCCTTAGGAAGGGAATCTGACCTAATGGTTTGTCTGAAACCATTCTTAGCTGCACTATGAGGGAGGGTTCTACCCTCTCAGGCCATCCACCTCTGGCCAAGACTTCCTGGAAGCTTTTGAATTTGCTGTCAGCAGTCCTGGATTGTAGACCTACCAACTCCAAACCTTCATAAAGCATTCAAAGGTCATTTCGCCTTAGTTTTCTCCTCTGAAATTGAGAGATTCCCTACCCAGCCCTGCTAACTTTATGAATCAGGTTTGATCCAAACAGTGCAGTGGTGTGCCCAGGACCCCAGGTGGCTGGGGAGGCACGGAACCAAAAGTTAAACTCAAATCAAGCCAACTCCAGGCCCAAACAACTCCACAGTGCCCTGGGTTCCTTTGGTTAACCAATACAAAAGTGGGAAGTTCCTGGCACTAAAGCAGCTGTCATCTGAGAAATACTCAGATGATATGATTTGAGCAGACTGAGAAATACTCAGAAGGCCCTGCGCACTCAGAGCAGTATGCTCTGACATTCCACTGGGAAGGTGGAGGCCTCAGTGTGCTTTACTTTTAAACTATTATCTGGAGGGAGAGACAGAAACTTTTTGGGACACAGTGGTGGTATAATTCATCACCTTCTGTCTATCACCTACAGCTCCTGATTATCAGCTCCAGGGGCTGGGGATATGGCTCAGTGGCATAAACACCTGCCTGACAAGCACAAGGTCCTGAGGTCAATCCCCAGTACCACAAAACAGAAAGGAAAACAAGAAAATGCCAGCTAATCGTCAGCTCTTCCAATGTGTAAGACTTCTCCAGCCTTTTTGAGGAACCACTGGGCAATATCCAACTGTGATCCCCCAGATCAGGTCCCTGGCCTGGCCTGAATTCTTGCATGGATTTAGAGAAGCTCCAGACTGGGCCAAGCAGTTTAGGGCAAGAGCTCCCTGTGATGGCACTCTGCAGACATCTTTAGGAGGAAGAAGCATTGGATACTTAAGAGAATTCAGAAGTGGGTAGCTACCGGTGTGGCCATGCCACTCTCTGGGCATCATGGCGTCATGGCAGGTCCTCTTTCACCCTCTTGGTATTCTGAATGTTTACTGTAACAAGAGGAACTTGATGCTAAACAAAGTAGCAGGTAGTAAATGCCAGGAAATCTGAACTCCCTTTTCCCTGCTGACCACATGCATGATGAGGCCTGTACTGTCTTCAGAAGCCCAGGGCCACTGTGTGATGGCATGTGAGTCTCCTGAGGACAAGGCCATGCCTCCCTTGGTCATAGCACAAGTTGGTGTATGACATGGTTCCCAGTGGAACATTTGCTCCTGCAGAGGCCTGAGGAGCCTTCAGCTCGCCTGCGGCACAACGCTGAACAAGTCCAATGTTTTCCCCAGTGTTTCCCATGTGATGGGCACGAGTCCCCAGAAGCCTTACCGGGTAAGCCTAGGAATCCCTCCTCTCCTCTGAATCTTATTTGCTAATTTCTCCCTGGGTAACACAGCTCTGCTAAGACCTGCTCCTTCCTGTTACCTGGCTAGCATTCTTCTAATGGCTCCTTTCCTAATGATCCTCAAACAAAGAGCCGATGGCATGGGGTGATGCATCAATCCTGCTCTCACTCCTTGGTCATTCTTGCTAACAGGCTTATCTGCGCTTCACAGTCATTATCACATGTCGCACTGTCTTTGGGATGCAGGGATGATTTGCCATCTTCATGATGCTTCATTTTTACTAAAATGAAGACAGAACGACAACAAAAAAAAATTCCTGCATTTAAGAAAATGTATAACTGTTCCTCCCAGATCTTACACTAAAACCCTCCTATCGTAAAATTCAGTGGCTACAGGACAATATCTCCTGGCATTCAAGACCTTCACCACCTGGCCCAGGGTGCCCTCGGTTTACTTTCCTTCACATTTTCTCCTGTCACCCCAAGTCTTATGGTGCAGGAGCATCCTGGACTGCTCCGTGTATTCTCCTGGCCTGGAACACCCTCTTTATCTGTCAGTAAGAGTGTTGTCTCAGTTACTCTTCTCTCATTGCTGGGACAAAATACCTGACACCTAAAATTAAGGAAAGAAAGATTTATTTAGCTCACAGTTTATGGAGGTTTCAGTCCATACTCAGTTCACTCTAAGGCAGACTGGCACATGGCAGGGGCCAGCAATTTATGGTAATGGAAAACACTAAGAGCTAAAAGGGAGGAGTAGCAGCAGAACAAGTTCATCTCCCTTACTTTCCATGTAGGCTATCTGCCCAAGGCTAGGTGTAGCACTCACACTCATAATCCCAGCAGCACCTTATACCTATAATCCCAGCAGCACTCACACTCATAATCCCAGCATTGGATCATGAATTAATCACAAACTCTGAAAGCCCATTCCAGTGTCAAGGCTCCACTCAAGCATCATTCCCCTGTTCCTTTGTAAAGCTGTTCCTAGGTAGGACTGGCCCCTTGTCTTCCTACCCAGTTAGCCTCTGCCCTGACACCTAAACCCTCTATTGCCCTGACTTTGTATGCCTGTCTCTCCTATGCACCCATGTGACAGAAGCCACATCATAGTTCCTGGACCCCAGCACTGAGCCTGCCACCCAGAGAACATTTTTGGATGTCTGGGGAGGGGGAAATAAAAAAAGACCATCTCTGAGAGGGCTCCCCAGGCTCTCCAAGTGGGATTCCTCTCTGTCTCTTCCTCTCTTGCCCCAAATGAATGCCTTACAGATGTTGATGCCAGGGTTTGCTGTTGCTCTCCCACAAGGAAGTGAGATCCAACACTCAGGGACCAGAGACACAGGCTATGGGCTCAGTAGTGAACTGCCCAAACCCAGAGCCAGAGGAAAGGTTGGAGATGAGAACAGGAGACAAGGAGTTTACTCTGGGACGCCTAGGCATTGAGTTGCTCATGGTAGCTCAGGTAGAGGAGACCAGAAGTTACAAAGAGGAGCGCTGGTGAGGTCCGTGATGTCGGGGTCTTGCGTGAGATGGAGGTGGCCTTTTCCTTGAGATGCAGAACCACTCATGCAGATCTTTAAGTGAGAATGGAGTCAGTGGTCCTTCTTGTGTCTCTTTCTGCTCTCTGATCAGCAGGTTGACATCATTACTCTAGAATGTTCCCCACAGACTCTCTTAGAAGCTTCTCCTAAGTGGGAACTATGCAAAATAAAGTCCTATGCTGCATGCATCTGGCAGTGGGAACTATACAGCCCCTGTGGTGTTGCCAGAAGAAACTTTTACCTCGCAGGAAGATTACTGCAGGAGGAAGCATCTCTGAATGCATGTATCTGTTGGCCAGGCGTGGCCATACATAGCACCTCAGAGATGCAAATCTCTTCTATTAACCTTGAGGTAATAGGGAACTTAGAGGATTTGAGGACCCTATCAATACATAGTTCCTCTTTTGCAGATCATTTGGCTTTTGTATACATGCCTTCCTCTGGAATTGGGGAAAATCACTCTAAGAAGAACCAAGAGTCGGCCTGATAGCTCAGCAAACTAAAGCACCTGCTTAGGCAGAGCATAATGGCCAGGGTTCGATCCCTGGCATGCCATGCTGGCCCCACCCACAGGGTGCACTGAGACAGCATTTGAGACTGGGTATGGTGGTATACGCCTATAATCCCAGCACTTGGGAGGCTAAAAACAGGAGAATCACTGAGTCCGATCTGTGTAATGAGGCCCTGTAGACCCTGTAGACCCTGTCCTAGATACAACAGAAGAAAAAAAAAAAAAAAAAGAGAACCAAAATCAGTGTTTACTCTCTGGTCCTAGTTTTATGTTTGGTAGCTGCATGATATCATTTTCCCTTGTTTGTGATTTCCTGCTACCACCAGAAGAATCTTTGCCACTAAGATTGGTCATCTCTATTCCTTCAAATAACCTTTTGCAGATTCCAGTCTTCCTAAAATGCCTCACATATCAAATATGCCAGATGTGGTCTTCAGAACAGAGCTTGATGGATTTATCTATCCCTCTTCTGCTGTAGCCTGGGCCATGTCCTTGACAGTGGCCTCTCCCCACATGTGGCTAGAGAGCACTTGAAAGGCAGCTGGTCCCAATGGAAACACGCCAAGAGTGAAACATAAACCAATTTTCTATAGTAACTGCATGTTGAAATTATAATGTATATTTGGCAAAATACATTGCACTGTTAGAATTAATGTCCTTTATTTTTTTGTTGTGCTATTAGAAAATTTGAAATAATTTGTAACTCATGCTGTTCTTGTGTAGTTTTGTTGACTCAATTGCATTTGGATACAGCTTGAAGTTTGCAGCCTCTGCTCACATAGTGGGCTGCATTCTTTTTTTGTACTGCATCGCATTTTTGCCCACTGCAGAACATGAATGGTATATAAATCTCTGCCTCTTTTATACCTGCCATCTAAATTGCACTTAAAACAGGTTGACCTTAACTAGTACTTCTAGAATTGATTGTTTGAAAAAAAAAAAACTTAAGTGTGGGGATTTATATTTGTTCCAAGTACATGTCAACTTGTTAGTTTTGTCCCACCAGTCCAGTCTCCTGAGAATTCTATAATCCTTTTTTCTTTTTTGCAGAACCAGGGATTGAACTGAGGCCCTTGCGCTTGCCAAGGAAGCGTTTATTCCACTGAGCCATCTCCCTGGCCCCTATAATCCTTTCTGTCACCAGCTCTATTATAAATTTGATCAACATTTTCTGTTTTTACTTCAGTCACTGATGATGTAGGTTAGAATCAGAACAAGCAAGTCCTTCTACACACAAAGCACCATAGCTAATAGTGTTGACAATAGCTACCAACCCATCACCCAGCTGTGGTTGGTTGGCCCATGTTTTTGCATTTTGCCCACAGAAAGACAAGTTTTCCAAACATCTTGCTGCCTGCAGTCTGTGCTGTGTTTAAAGTAGCCTCTTCCCTCTCAACCTGAGCTCCTTGCCCCAGCTTCCTGACCACCCAAGGCAAAAGAAACACAAAATCCATTATAACTTGTTCTTCAGTGCTTTTAGCAAAATGAGTTGTTCACTAACATGTTAATGATCGATAAGGGCCAAGCTTAGCTTTTGTAGTAAACAACAACAGCAAGATTTATCTGGTATAATAGGCAGAGCAAGAATTTTATTTGCAAGGGTCTGAGTTCAATCCCCAGTTCTGCCATAAAAAAAAATTATTTGGAGCTCATGCCACATGAAGCAGGGTCAAGAGGAAGGCTAGGGTTCCTACCCTGTGCCCTTCAGGACAGTCCTGGTAGGCTCTCATGGAAGGAGGAGCTTTCCTACAGTTGTGGTGGAGACCCCCGCCCTATGATCTAGTAGGGCTCCATTAAGAATATTTCCTGTGTGTGCCTCTGCTGTCACGCAAGCTCATATCAAGTGCCTCCCCCATATCCATTATTTTAATCTTTGTATATTTTGGCAATAGGAACTGAACCTATTGTGTGTAGTTTTGGTGGGCTTGTGGAAGTGAGAGAGTGAGGGAAGGGGGGAGGGAGGGAAGGAGAAATGGGGGGGAGAAGATATTCTCTCTGCTGGCAGAGGGCAGAGGGGAAATCTCTTTCTGCTTTTCTACCTTTGAAGCCTTCACCATAGGAACTGTTTTGAGCGTGGGAGGCTAGAGGGGGGCATCGGCTGGCCTCCTGCCTGGCCGAATTGTAAGCATTAGCTGAATTCTGGGTGGCTCGGCAGGCCCGCTCTCTGTTTCTTTGGGGATGATAGATGAAGGCAGGCGCCCCGTGAAGGTGGCTGTTTTCAAGTGCGCTGCATGAGGGACGCTCAGTTCATCTCTGGCTTATGGAACATCTCCCCAGGCCCCCAGAGGACAGAGTTTACTTTATGTGGGGTTAACATCTTTCTTTAACATGGTTCCTGTAAGAAAACTACATCCTCTGCATTATATGTTTTGAGGTTCATGTCCGCAGTCTTGTCCATTGAATTCAGATGGGAAGGCCTCTTAGGAACCTCAGGGAGGGTCTCCTAACAACTAAAATTGAGATGAGCTGAGGGATGACTCCTTAGTAACTGAATGAATAGAGGTTAGTGATCTTTGTGCATATCTTACCCATTAAAAGGAGGGTAATTTCTTGAGTTGGATCTGAACAATTCTGGTCCACTTTTCAAATTATCTGCTACAAACCGGACTCCTTTTCAATGGGCTGTGTCTCGGAGGATACAATGTCTGTTGCATTTGAAATTAGCTAGATGTAATGAATTCTGGATTTTACATATTTATTACCATGGTCCATGCTCCCTCTGGTCTTGTAACCGCTGCTGCTCCCCAGCCTGATTCCCTCCAGGGAGAACAAGAGGAGGCTTGGAGGTGCAGGCGGCCATGGAAGCAGTGGGGGAGGGCTTCACTGTCTGCCTCGCAGTGGAACAAGCCAGGCTCAGATTATGACTCCATGGTCTGTTTTCTCTAGCATTAACCACTGCCCTGCCCTGAGCCCATCCCTGTGCTGGCAGGGGCAGGCAGGGGGAATATGGAGATAGATAAAAAATTCAGTAATCCCCCTTATCCCTACAGGATTCATTTCAAGACCCCCAAAACTCCAGGTGGTACCATACCCCCCCTTATGCTACCAGTTTTCCTATATGTACATATCTGTGATAATGCTTAATTTAAAAAATAGACCAGGGGCAGGGAGTTGGCTCTTGGGGTGGGGTGATGGCTCAATAGAATTAAGTACTTCCCTGGCAAGCGCAAGGGCCTGAGTTCAATCCCTAGTTCCACCAAACAGAATTTTAAAAATTAAAATAAAAAATAGACACAATAAATGATAACAACAATAAAAATAAAATAGAATAATGATAGCAGTATACTGTGACAAAGGTGTAACTATGACTTCTCTCTCAAATTTCTCACTGTACTCATCTTCTTATGATACAACATGATCCATCTGCATGATGAAAGTAAGGTGAAAAAAAAGTGAATGATAGACATTGTGGTATGGTGTGTAGCTGTTCCCAAAGTGTTATTTGGATACAAGCACTGTGATACCACAAGAGCCAATCTGGTAACTGAAATGACTAGCAGGCAAGTAGCATATACAGGATGGACATTCTGCACAAAGGAATGCTTCACATGCCAGGCAAGAAGGAGCAGGAAAGCACAAGATTTCATTGTACTACTCAGAACTCTACAGGGTTTGTGAATTGTTTATTTCTGGAATCTTCTGTTTTGTGGTTTGGACCATGGTTGACCACAGGCCACTGCAAATGTGAAAAGCAAAACCTAGATCCAGAGAGAACACCATAGCACCTGCCCTGACATCCATCTACCAGGCAGAGGCACCCTGTGGCCAACAGGACCTCCTGTGGCAACTGCTGCCAGATGTCTGCAGGCAGGCAGTCTCAGGCTTTCCTTAAGCTTAAAGGAGGAGGAGGCATTTGCCAGGCTGGGTGGTAAGCAGCAATTTCCCAGTCCTCTCAGAGCCTGTTTCATCTGTAAAATGGGGACAGTGATGTACACAAAAGAGCTTCAGAAATGCCATCAGTCCTGTTTCAGAGTCCTGGATACTATCTTTATAGGGGCAAATCTTTTGTTCCCCTTTTTTCCAATTATTTTAAAGCTATTGATTTTTCAAGGCATTGTATGTTTGTCTTTGTGGCCTTATTGTTCAGACCATAAAGAATGGCCAAAACATCCTAAGGGGTCTCAGAAAAGCAAAGGAGAAAAAGGAAACCTTTAAGAAATAAAGAGTCTTTGTAGGGAACAGGTGGGGCTGGAAAGTGTCCCCCGACAACTGCATCTGACAGCTAGCTGTCTAGGACCACAGCATGGCCCAAGAGCATCCTCAGGTCCTGCCAAATCACTGCCTGTGGTTGAGAGAGAAAACAACCATGTGTGGGGACCTTGGCTTCTACCTCAAAGGCATGAGGCAAAGAGATGATTATAGTTAGGACAGTAGCTACAATGACATGGGGAGAACAAACCAGCCCACAGGCTGGCAGAAACGGCCCTATCTCAGTTCAGCCCTGGCTTGGCCCCTCTTGGTTATAGATGGCAGAAGCCCAGGTGAAACTTATTCAAGCCAAAACAACAGGAGGGAAGACAGTCCTCTCACATACTGTGCAGTGCAAGGCTTCCCTCTCTCCCAAGCATGGCTGGATCCAGGAGTTCAAATGGTATTTCTAGACTCTTCTTGTCTGCTGGTTGGCTTTGCTTTTTCTTTACCTGCTAGTTTTCTTTTCAAACATTCTTTTTGTGATTGAAATATAAGTGCCCTCTTGGTTCTTTAGCTTGAGGTGAGTCCCTGTCACCTCCAGTTTCTGTGTGTCAACACTCAGAGGCAAGGCTTGATCTGTAGGGTCTCACCTGGCCACCCTGCACCAACCACTGTGGTCAGACAATGAGATCTTCACATGAGTCACATGCCCATCCATATGGCTGACAGCAGCTGGCAGGATCGGTTCCAGTGAGAAGTGTAGCTTTCATTACCATTATTATCTTCCACAGTACAGTGGAAGAGACAAAGGTGTGAGCAGATGATCCCCATAGTGGTCAGTGGAAGGTGTCCTGAAGGTCAAGGGATCAGAGAAGATGTTGAGACCAACACACAGGGTGGATTGGAGTAGAGTTAGGTCAGGAGCTGTATATTTAAGAAGGTTTCACCAAGAGGCTTATGTTGGCTCTAGGCCATAAGGATGAGGGTGACACCCATGAAGGGATACCCAGGACTTGCTGGTAGGACACATGGAGGTTACTTTGTGCCAGTTGCTAAGAGGCTTCTACTGAGTGTGGTTGCAGAAACAGATCCATGGGGTGCTTCACAAGTGGGTCTCATGAGGGAGATCAGGAGCAAGCTGCTTTCTTCCCTGACTCCCAGAAGTCTCAGGGGATACCGAGCTGAGACAGAAAGTCTCTAGGCAGGGCTGGTGGCAGAGCCCACAGCCAAGGTAGTACGCTCTATAAACAGTGCAGGTGCCCCTGCAGTCAGGGGAGCCCATGTTCCAGGGACCTTGCCCAAAAAGGATATGTGTCCTTTTGGCTAACTCAAGCCCACTATAGGGACTTAGAAGCATTCACCCACTTTCCTGATGTTCAGCCTCTCCTTTCTTCTCCTCATATGTTAAACTCAGTAATTAAAAGCAAATTACGAAAAAAAGCGAGTTACTTCTATTAGTGGTTTATATTTTTGAAAGTACTCTTGCACACATGATATCATTGTGTTCTTCTTACAGATGAGGAGGCTAGGGTTTAAAGTGGTTATAACTCATCCAAAGCCAAGAGCTGAGAAAAGTGGTAATGCCAAAATCTGCCCATCTATTCTCTTCCCACTCGCTCATCTATCCATCCATCCCATCCCATCACAGGTCCAATGTGCCAGGGACACCTGGGATGTGGCTGCCACTGAAGATCCAGAGGGAATCACCCCCTGGCCCTAGGCCTCAGAGCTCAAAGGCCAGGGAAGAGAGTGAGGCAGCTAACAAAACCTGTTCCAGTGCTAGCTAGACATCAGTTGTGACTGAAAGATCTGGAAGTCCAGATACAAGAGTTTATCCTACACATGTAGAGGCCAAGAAGGAGATTCTTTGATCCATTCCTTACATCTGAGAAGCCCTGTGGCAAACCTATGAATGCTTCCCAAAAGTGAGTGAGCACTAAGAGAAAAGCATCTTCATGGAAGAGCTGGCTCCTTTCCCTGCCCGCTGACCCCATGCTGTGCACACCTCCGTGTGCTGTGGGCGGGGGTCTTGGCAGAGCATGGCAGGGGTGAGATGAAGCCCCCTCAGCCCTCCAAGCCCATGGTGAGGTTCTCAGGTGTGGGAGCCCTGTTAGCTGCCCTGAGCCTGATCTGCTTGTGTTCAGCGGAGGAGATTACAGAGCTTAATGATTCGCTCCTCCGAGCTGCAGCTGATGCCAGCCTCTACCCCCTTTCCACCTAATTAGTCTCATTAATGAGCTGCTCTGCTCTCCATAGAGAGAGTTTCCTCTTTGGAATAAGAGGCAAAAATACCTTGCCCAGGTAGATTGCTGAAGCCTTTAATTATTGCCCACACCTGCTAAGCCTTGTGACTCACACCCAGTGATAGTGCTGAGCTGAAATGGAGCTTGTTTATCATCACGAGCAGATCTTAACTCTTTCAACACCAAATCAGCTTTTCATTTCAAGAGACACAGTTCCCCAAGACTGCATGTAATCATCCCAAGCACACCAGGCCCTGTCCTTCACATGGGGAACCTCACTCAAGAGAGCAGAACTGTAGCGTCTGCCTTGATGAAACTCCAGTCTAATAAGGTCAATGGGCAGAGACTGTACAGACCATTCTAATGGCCATTATTTATGTCATACTCATCAGATTTTCTATAGTCCTCAACAGACACAGCTACCTGCTTATTACAGAAGAGAAAGTAGAAGCCAGAAGGGGATATCACCTGCCCCAGAGCAGAGTGGAACAGATCTTCTGGCCTCTATGGTCGTTGCTCATGACCCCCTTCTATGCTGTGCTGTGCACTAAGGAAGGAGAGTGCCTACTGGGGCAGCTGCTAAGGGACTCCCAAGAAAGATATGGACAGTGAGTAGCCAGCAAAGACATTGAGGTCTGTGCAGAAGTGTGGTGCTGGAAGAAGGCAGGAGTCATGCAGCCAAATGTCCATATGACCAATGACCATCTAGACCAATGGTGGCAAAGCTATGGCACGCATGCCACAGCAGGCTGTTTATATCACTGAAGGTTCTAAAAGGTCCATCATCACTGTGCCAGGTTTGTGAGCAGAGACTCCACGGTGAGCATATGCTTGTGCATTCACACACTACAGCCACTCAGCACAGTGGAAATATGCCTTAAAGGGGAGTGAGGGACAAGGCAGGCAAGGTAGGTGGGGCTGGAACATCAAGGCCCTCAGATACAGGGTCAGCACTTTGGATCTCTGGCCCACTCCCTCTTCCCTAGTACCTAGCAAGGAACCCAGTACACAATAGGTGCATAATATTGGTGGGTAGGGAGCAACCATGTTAAAGACATGACAGCCATTGCAGGATTCAAGGCAGGAGAGGCACCTATCAATTGTCTAGAAAAATCCCTGGGTGATTGCCCAGTGTATGTGCTCATCAGCAGTGACCAAGATTCAAGCCCAAAGGCCTCACTCTCGCAGTTTGCCACCACTTGAAGGGTTCTCATAGGTTACCTAGCTGCTGGGTAGTAGAGGTGGGATTCAAACCCAGATCTGCAAAACTCTAGTTTGCTCCCCTTCTTCGTGTGGCCTGCAAGCTAGCAGCTTACTAAATGGCTTGGAACACAACAATAAGTTTCCTGGCATAGGTCCTTGGATTCTGAATGAGAAACTTTTAGGATAGGAGCACAGGCTTCCAAAAGACCAGAGCTGCCAACTCAGACAGAACCAAGTCACTCTGACCAGATTTAGACAAATTTTAAGATGAATAAATGTAACATTTAATAGTATGTATTAGATGGCAACAATTGCTAGGAGACACTAGCCGGTTAGCTACATAGTCCTAGGAGATTAAGAATGATTTTTTAAACAAAACTCTGTCTCAAACATGGGCAATAAAAATGCCTACCTGCCCTGCAGTCTCTATGACCCATCAGGCCCTAAATCAGGTACTTCGTATGAAATCATTTTACAGTGGCACACTGAGGCTGAGAGGGGTAAAGGCTACCACGTGGACAGAGAGTGACAGACCCAGGAGTCTCAGAGCCTGTACCTCCCCAGAAAACATATATACCCATGGAGTATGAGTCCCAACATACACAGAACAAGACTGGCCAACCCTGGATGTGTCTGCATCAAATCAGCCGGGAGTTGAGACCCGAGGCCTGGACTGGGGATCCTGTGCTTTCCATATAGAGGCCATCTGACATAGGAGTGGGCCAGCAAGGCCTAGACTTTGCTCTGATTAGAGGTTGTTTCCTGGATTCATGGTGGCCCTGGGGATGAGCAGACTCCAGAGAAGAGGAGCTGAATGGCCCACCAGTGTCTCTAGAGCACCTCTGGGTGCCAGCCGCTGAGTCCCAGTATACTGAAGACACAGTCCCTGTCCAAATGGCTGAACTCTCAGGGAGGAGAGGGCCTGGAGAATCACACCTGGTCCTACCCAGCTCTCCATAACCATCATCCTAATGTGGGAGGTGGCCGGTCTGGCAGATCCAGGCTGTAACCCTTTGTTAGCTGCCCCTTATTCTCCACATCCTCCTAGATTCCCTAGCAGGTATCTCCTGGGCTCCCTGATTCTACTGTATCTCCTTGGTCGAGCACTGGCCTTGCTAAGGCTGGACAAGCCTTCCAGAGTGCAGCTTTCTGTTCCCCTCTCCTTCCAGCCACCCAAAGTTTAAGATTCTCCCTTGCTTAAGACAAAAGGGCCGGGCATGGTGGCGCATGCCTGTAATCCCAGCACTCAGGAGGCTGAGGCAGGAGGATTATTGTGAGTTCGAGACCAGCCTGAGCTACAAAGTGAGCTTAAGGCCAGCCTGAACTGCACAGTGAGACCCTGTCTCAAAAAAACAAAAAAAACAACAAAAAAAAAAAAAAAAAAAAAAAAAGACAAAAGGGCCTCAGAGGGCGCACATGGCCTGCATCCAGCTTTGGCTCATGCTCCTCCCCCCACTCCCTTTGTTCCAGCCAGAGTAGCCCCCTCTCGGTTCCTGAACACCCCATCCCCTGAGGCCTTCCATCTTTGGCTTACCCTCCTCTCAGCCCACTTGTGGCCTCACCAGGAAGAATTTCCACAGCCTCCAGACCTGCTGTCAGCACCCTGCTATGTGCACCCCAGCAGCTAACTCCTTCAAGCCACTATCCCAAGTGGATCTGTGACCTTGCTTGACCTCACTTAGTCTGCTAACCCCAGGGCTGATACACACCAGCTCACAGCAACTACTTGCTAAGTTAACAATAAATGAGACCATTCTCCTTCCTCACAAATGTGTGGTAGACCTTCCTTCCACAGCTGGAGCTCTAAGTAGGGTCCTGAGTCCACATGCAGGCCAAGAGAGTCAAGGCAAGGGAGCCCTGACTTGGTAAAGAGGGAGAGGCACACACCTGTAATCCCAGTTTTTGAGAGGCTGAAGCAGAAAGATCATTTTGAGTTTGAGACCAGCCTGGGCTATAAAATGAACAAGGCCTGACTGAACTGCATAGTAAGACCCTGTCTCAAATAGGTCAGAGAGAGAAAAGGAGAGAGAGGGAGGGAGGATGAATGAATGAATGAATGAATGAATGAGAATGAATATGAATGATGTGCCTACAGGGTGCTAACTTTCCTGAAAGCTGATGGCTCTGGATCTGGCACAGGTTGTATAACCAATTCAATTCTGGTGTTCTGTCTCCAGGGCATTTTCCATGCCCACCCCTAAATAGCAGGGGCAGCTATGATACTGCAGACCTCTGCCCAGTCACTAGTGGGTAGCAGTGTGGCTAGTAGAACCTGACCCACCACCATTCCTTATTGACTTTTCTAATCTCTCAGAGCCTCTGTTGCTTCACCTTTCAAATGAGAATAATGATCACTGCTAAGCAAAGGTAGGTGAAGAATACCATCTTCCGCAGCACCTGGTACAGGTAAACAGTCTGGACATATGCACCACCCCCTCCTCTTGCCTGGGCTCTTCCTGCACCATTTCACTCTGTTTCTCCCACCCTCACTCACTCCTGTGTGTGCTCAGGGTTCTGGTGGGCTTCTAGATAGTTGCCACCCCACCCCCACCATCTCCACCAACTAATAGCTGCTGTTTAGCTCGCCCATGCATATTTTAGCCTCATAATTTTTCCTTCTGAATCAGCCTTTGCAGATTCTAATCACCTCACTTTCTCTTCCCTGAATTCCCTCCAATTTGGAAATTCAAAAGAAGCGCTTCTCTGCATGAACATGCTGTGATTCAATTTGAAAATAAATTTCTCCTGGCAGCAGCCATCTTTCTGAAGAGTGACATTTAAGACTGACAGTGGACAAGATTGTAAACAGGTTTCCAATAAGAAAAAAAGTCCATGTTAAGTGCATTCTGTGAATTTTTTTTAAACAATGTGTGCATGTGTGCGTGCGCATGTCTATAATTGCAGCCTTGCTGTGATGCCGTCTGCTATAGGAAGAATTCCGGGATAGTGGGTGTCTGTTTTAGACTATCTTGGTATTCTTTTACTTTTCAGCAAGCCACTTAGGTTTCATGGGACTCAGCTCCATACAAGAGTGTTCATTCAGTTAGCACACATGTGTAAATGCATGCCAGGCGGTGCAGGTGAAATGGTCCGCAGGGAAAGTTCATCCCCTAGCTGTAAAGAGCACAGGTCCTCCAAGGGGAGTTGGCAAATAAGTTGGTAACTGTTATGCAGTGTAGTAGAGATACGCTTGGGGTGCCATGGAAGCCTGGAGGAAAGCTTAGAGGGGTCTGTCCACAGAAACAAACATGGCTTCCTGAAGGGACCGATGCCTGAGCCTGGCACACAGGATGTGTAGAAGTTGGCCCTATGAAAAAGGAATTCCAGCCAAAGGGAATATTGTGAGCAAAAGCAAGAGATTTGAAACAGTGTAGGACACTGCCCACAGGAAGCTTCAGGTGGATGGCAGAGATTAAGACTTTGAATGTAAGCCGGGCATGGTGGCGCATGCCTGTAATCCCAGCACTCGGGAGGCTGAGGCAGGAGGATTGTTGTGAGTTGGAGACCAGCCTGAGCTACAAAGTGAGCTTAAGGCCAGCCTGAACTGCATAGTGAGACCCTGTCTCAAAAAGACGAAAAAAAAAAAAAAAAAGTTAAAAAAAAAAAAAAGACTTTGAATGTATTTGGGGCGTGCTCAGGAGGTGCAGATGGTGGGTCTTGGGAGGCTAGCATGCTAGCTAAGAGCAGCATTGGAGCTTGTCTCAAAGGCAGTCCAGGGCTTACCCAACAGTGATCAGAGGAGTGCTTCAAAAAGCCTCCCAGGTGGCGAGACAGCAGGATGAGGTAGAGAGAGCCCAAAAGCAGAAGCCAGGGAAGAAGGAGCACTTGCTGCCTTCTAGGCAGAAGATGAGGTCTAGAACCAGGCAAGGCAGCCTCACAGGGCCAGTTGAAAGGCTCAGGGCTAAGAACCCTTAGAAAGTAAAACATCCTGAAGGCCAGGGAGATGGTTCAGTGGAATAAGCGCTTCCCTGGCAAGTGCAAGGGCATGAGTTCAATCCCTGGTTCCGCAAAAAAAGAAGAAAGAAATCCCATTGACAGGAGATCTGTTACTTGTATTTCTCCTCAAACAATTTTGCTCATATGTACTTCTAATTATAAGCTCATATTTGGTAGCTGGGGAGAACCCTGACATCAGAATATGTTGCCAGTAAAATGAATTCAGCTGACACTGGCCTTTCTATTTATCATTACTAAATAAAAGCTCTTTCTAGGGCTTCTTAGAAGTCTTTTGACAGTCCCCTGGCTAGAATCACACAGTACCCCACCATTAGCTTCACTGAAAACAAAAAACTCCTTATCAGCCACTGTAGCAGAGGGAAAATCATCTGGTCCTTCTAAAGCTATAGGCAAATTTGCCCTTATGGCCCAGGAGGATAGACAAGCCAAGTGGGCAGCAAAGGGCATGTTACTCTCCAGGGTAGACACTGACATCCAAATACTTTCTTTGGTCAGCTTCTTTTTTCTTCCTGCCCAACTATCCAGTCCCTACATATCCCACTAGCCATGGCCAGAGGGAAGGGAGGACTGGGCACACAGTCTATTACTTCAGCACCATCAGCTCTAGGCCTGGTCAAACGGGCTGAAAAACAGCAGGGCTTCCCGAATCTTACAGGGCTCTGCATGGGTCAAATGACACAGCCATTAAAGGCACCTTAAAAACTCAAAAGGTTTCCCAAGTGAAAGGGATTAAAACGGCAGTCTTTGCTTTGCCGCTGTTCTAGGACTGGATCTGATGATGGCAGGGTTGAAAAGAAATGACTAGAGTGAAACTGGGAAGTGACCTTGGGACTTCAGTTTCCCTTGTAGCTCTTCACATGGAGAGCAAATGAGGGTTGGTGATGTTAGCAACCTTTTCAAAGGTGGCAGGTGACAGAGGAAAGAACCCCAACCTCTGTTCTCAGCCATGCCCATGTGTGAACCCTACCCAACCTGCTTATGTGAACTTGGGCAAGTCACTTGACCTTTTGGAACTGTACTCAGGGATCTGCGGATGCCCTCCCATGCCACCACATTCTCTAGTTGTTTCTTGTGTGATCTCCACAGTCAGAGGGAGGCTTTGACTGGCTTAATCAGCATTGTTCCAGTGCTTCCACAGTATCTGGATTATAGTACATATACAAGAAATCATTTGTTTCTCATTTATAACTACCATTAAAATCTCCCTATAGCAATAAATTGGATTAACACCATATCATGTTTGGCAGCCCCTCGAGACAAGTAACCGAAATAACGCATCTTGTCACCAGTCTGCCCCACTGAAGTTCTGGCACTTAATGTTCTCTTATAGGTTTTCCCCCAACATTTTATTATAAAAATGTTTGAACATGTAGTAGAGTCTTATGGTGTAAAAAGATTTTATAGTGAACACTCACTATACTTGTGTTATCACATATCCATCTACATATCTACCAATGCATCGTATTTCTGTGCATTTCAGAGTACGTCGCAGACATCACTATACTTCCCCTAAACCATTCAGCATGATTGTCGATAACTAGAATACTGTTTGTGCAGAGGAGGCTCTCAGGAAATGGTCACTGCTGACATTATCATCATTGTCGTCGTCATCATTAGTTATTAGGAAGGAAGGCTAACCATAGTGATTCAGTATTCCCAAAGATGAGATGCCTGCTAGCTACTGATTGGGAGGGCTGCCATCCCCTGAGATCCAGATTGTACTTCACTTATGAACTGGCTTTAGGGAACTGGCCAGAAGTCCTATCACAATAGTGCCCCCCACACGCAGCTTTTGGCCCATCCTCTGGGTACCCCTCTAGAGCCTTTTCAGTACTTACCAGTGAGACTATAACAACAGAAGTAGGAACTTGTCCAGTGGGTTTCTGCTGTATGATATGGTCAAGTTCAGTAATTTGGCTTTGGATAGTCCCCAAACCTGTTGGTCAGATGCAGTCTGTCCTTCCTCACTTGGCATTATTGTCATGGAAGTGGCTTGGGACAAGGAGTTTGGGGACCAAAAAGGTCACAAGCCAAGTTCTGAGAAATCAGAATCTCAGACTACCCAGTGCATGCCATGGCCCAGGGTGTGCCCCAAGGATAGCACCAAGCATAGAAAAGACCCTGCTGAAAACTTCCTTTTTTCCAGAACTATGTGAAATAATCTCAATTATTTGTTTACATTGAATCAACAAATGTGCCTATGCTAACCTAGGAAAAGTAGAAATGGGGACATCAATAACATCTACCTCCTGGGTTATGAGGTTCAACAAAACATGTATGTTGTGCCTAGGAAAGCACCTGGCACACACAAAGCACATACAGGTACCTGCTGCTCTTGTCACTGCCATACTATTTCCACTACCACCTCCACCCTGGGTCCTCAAATCCTTTGGAGTGACTCCAGCAGCTTTGTAAAGGCCAAGCCACAGCCCAAGCAAGAACCCTCCCAGGGTGAAGGTGGGTGCAGAAGTGTTCAGCATAAATTAGCTTCCCACAAAAGTGACAAAACAGAAAGCCAGAGAAGGAGCAAACATACCCAAGAGGATGTAAAGCACCAGAACTAAAATACTGCCAAAGGCTGGTAACCCCACATCTGGGTTCTTGGGTGTATGGCTGTCTGGAGTCAGCCAGCCTAGGGCCAAATCTAGGGTCTCCATCCCACTGTGATGAGCACTCATGCGGAGGATCCAGTAGAGCTGAATCAGCTATTTGGTCAAGGGAAGATCACCTCTCAAGTAAGGAATCCCTGCACATGAGACATTTAGCAAATACTTTAACCAGGAGTCCCACAGTATTTAAAGCCTGCCAGCCTTCAAATTCCTGGAGAAGCCATACAGGAAGTATCCCCCCAAATGATCATTTCACCTGCATCTGTACATGCAGGAGTGTGCCTGCCACTCTGGTACTATCTGAGTAACTCTTATAATTAATATTTACTTAAAACAATCATTAGTCTCTGCTGGGCAACATTAAACCCATGTTCACAGTATTTTTAGCCAGACCTTTCCCACACCTGCAATGGCAGGCAATTGTGCAGCAGCAGGAACCCCTGCAGTGCTTTATAAATAAGTCTGTGTGCACCTGGACAGGCCACTCAACTACCACTCAGGCAGCTAGCTGGGGACCTCAGGCAGTCCTCACATACACATAGCCTGAGCAGCCCACATGTCTGGCTAGGATACTCACTACCTCTTATTTCTTAGACATCTAACATGAAATGAGGGGATTAGGGAGATGGCTCAGTAGAAAAAGCGCTTCCCTGGCAAGCACAAGGACCTGAGTTCAATCCCCGGTCTGCCCCCCCAAAAAAACAAAAACAAAAAACATGAAATGCATTTCCCTCAAAACAGAGTGGCATTGGTGCCCAGGCTAAGCTACGGGAAAGGCAGGATTTTTTTTCCTGAAGTGTTAAGAGAATTTCCTAAGAGGACAATTATAATGACAGCTGTTGTTAGGTGTTAACCACTTTGTTATCATTTTTTCCCTCTAAGTCACCCAGCATAAGAAGACAGGCCCTAAACTGATTGTGTTGGTGCATGCCTATAATCCCAGCACTGAGGAGGCTGAGGCAGGATGATCCTTCGCAGGTTCAAGCCTGGATGACAAAGTGAGCTGAAGGCCAGCCTGAACTACATAGTGAAACCCTGTCTTAAAAAGACAAAAAGAAGCACATGCCTGTAATCCCAGCCCTCAGGAGGCTGAGGCAGGAGGATTGTTGTGAGTTCAAGACCACCCTGAGCTACAAAATGAGTTTAAGGCAAGCCTGAACTGCATAATGAGACCCTGTCTCAAAAAGACAAAAAAAAGAAGAAAAAATCAGGTCTGGGTCTGTCTGCAAAATAGCACAAGGTTAGGCAAGCACAGGGACCACATGCCACCCGGGGCACACCAAGCTGGCCACTGAGACCCGGCATGGTGGTGCACATCTGTAATCCCAGTGCTAGAGAGGCTGAAAATAGGAGGATGACTATGAGTCCGAGCTGTATAGTGAGACCCTGTACCAAATACATAAAAAATAAATGAATGAGTGAATGAATAAATAAATAGATAACAGATAGGTCCTATTACAGTCCTGCTTTCCCAGAACAGGAAGCTGAGGCTCAGGAGAAATGAGTACCTCCCACAGGCCATGTAGGATTCCAGCACAGGTTAGCTAAACCTGTATTTTGTACTCTACCCCTTTTTATCTTAATTGTATTTGGGTTTTTTGTTTGTTTTGGGATGTATTTGTTTGTTGTTGTTTGGTTGTTTTTAAGACAGGGTCTCACTATATAGTTGGCCTTAGACTCACTCAGCAGTCCTCCTGTCTCACCTCCTGAGTGCTGGGTTATAGGCACACACCACTATGCAGGCTCCTGGAGTGTATTTGATCCCACTAAAAGAACAGGAAAAAGGGAAGTGAAGCTAGTATTTAGTGAGTGCCTACTATGTGCTACTCAGCTGATAGGCATTGCCTAAGTTAATTCTCACAGCTTGAATAACTCATAGGAAATGATAATGAGTGTTCTTATTTTACAGATGAGGAAACTGAGAGTTTAAGTTACTTCCTGGAGACCATACTCAAACATCAGAGCCAGCTTTCCAAGCCAGCCTGATTGTACAACACCATGCTTTTTCCCACCTTATCCAAAACATTAAGGAGGGGCCAGGGCTCAGTAGAATAAGCACAAAAAATTAAGGACAGACATTCAGGCCAGGCCAATGCCTATCACATGAGTAGCACATAGTACGTACTAAATATTAGCTTCACTTCCCTTTTTCCTGTTGTTTTAGTGGTGATACAGGGAAGTAAAACTCCTGACCTGACCTGGATGAGTTCTTGTTCTCTAAAACCGAAGAATGAATTTTAGGAACAAACAAAGGTTGAGGGTAAAACTTTATTGGAAAGAAAAGCTTCTGTCAGAGAGCTACAGAGGGAGGACCTGAGCGGGTTGCCCAAGAAGCTGCCTCTTTCAGGTTCTTTTTACAGGGCAAAACCATGCGGGGCTAAGGTAGAGAAGAAGGGATATCGCTTAGGTGGATGTGGGGTGGGACGAAACTATGGTCAACCAATGGGATGGCAAGCACCATTGCTCAGGTAAAGTTGATTAGGCTCAGGACCAAATGGGGAAGGGAGTCAAGTAGTAAGGGGGACAGGGGCTCTTCCCATTGGGGGTTGGGCTAGTGACTCACTTTTCAGGTGATCACTACCTATTTAGAATATCAATCTCAGGTGCTACCCTTTTAGCATCTGTTTGGCCTTTAAGTGTGGTTCACAGCAGGAGCATAGGTCCTCCTGAGTTGTAAGACATCATGTCTCCTGTATTCTCTTTCGAGAGCCTGACCCTGACTGTCTATAATATTTCTAGCAAACTCAGCTACCTACAATAGTGTGTGCCTATACCACTGAGTAGTGTATGCCACTAATCCCAGCATTTTCCATTAAGGCAGGAGTATAAAAAGTTTGAGCCCTAGCTCAAACTGAGCTTGTCTCCCAGCTTAGTGAGACCATCTCAAAATAAATAAAAAATGAAAAGAGCTAGAATGTTGGAAGGTCCTGGGTTCAATTCCCATTCCTGCCAAAAAGAAAAAAGATATTCCCTAAACACATAAGTAATACCATTTTGTGTGGCCCCTAAGATTTTGTCATTCTCTTCCCCTCAACTGATAGGAGCTTTCTGCTTAAAATTTTTGAAGTTTAAAACGATCCTGAAAACAGTTTGCAATGTATTAATTTACCAAATCCATCTTGTCAAGGTGTCTTAAAACTGTCTCATTGATATTTGTACTTCAATAAAACAAAAATAAAAATAAAATTTAAATAAAATTTTTAAAAATATGATCTTAGTCAAAACTTACCATTATAATAATATCATCACATGTACACATGGTTTTTAGATTTTTCAGGGCTTTTCCATAATTATTGGGTCTTAATATTATGAAGCTGTTATAAACCCCCTTCACAGTGTGATAAACTGAGCTTACAAGAGTTGCATACCTGGGGCCAGGAAGACAGCTCAGTGGAATAAGCACTTCCCTGGCAAGCGCAAGGGCCTGAGTTCAATCCCTGCTTCCACCAAAAAAAAACAAGTTGCATACTCAAGGCCAGCAGCACTCCAACAGCCCCCGAGGCCGGAGAGCTCCCCAGACTTACAGGGTATTGCTTCCAGGCCTGGATCTCTTAGATGAGGCCTATAGAGCAAGACATTTAGACAGTCTTAATGGAGAAAGAGAGCAGGAGCAAGGCTGTGGCAGAGGAGCCTGGCATTCGGGACCCTGTCATAAAAGGTTGTGACCTCTCCTCACTCACAGAACAGGCCAGAAGTGCAGCAGCTCTCACACTGATAGCTGCACTCGAGGAGCTGGTAGTTCGAGGGCAGATAAGAATGACTTTACAAGATGAAAATGATCGCGAGGGCATGCAGGTCTGGAGGGGAGAGGAGTTGGCATTTTTTGGCCCTGCAAATAGCTACCCATCTGCTCTCTGTCAGAATATGTTAGGAGTGCATCTGGAATGCTGCCCCCGAGCCTCCATTCCAAGGCGGTCATGTGGTTGTCTCCACGACAACTCCAGGAGCAGTAGAAACTGCTGTGCTTAGAGCCAGATGCTGCTCTGCACATGTGGTCTAATTAGATGGGGTTCCCTGCCTCCCTCCACCTCCTTGCCCCTCCCAGCACGCGCTGCCTTCTCTCTTTTCCTCCCTCTATCCATCCCCCATGCCTCCTCACATATCCATGGCCTGCTGGCTGACTCTGCACCCCATCAGCCTCCTCCTCAGCCTCATCCCTGTTGCTGAATCTGCAGCAAAGTAATTCCAGAACACCAGCAGAGAGCCTGCCCCAGCACAGACACTGTGCAGGACACAGGAGGTGACAGGTCAGGCAAACACAGCCCACCTCCTTGAGAAGCCACCTCTAGAGAGGAACTGGCCATAAATGCTTCAGCACGAGAGACCTAGCAGCTCAGAACCCAAAGGAGCAACATCTGATCCAGGGCAAGACAGGGAGGAGGCATGGATAATGGCCTTGGGCAGCTGGGGCCTGGGGCAAGCTGGCTTTGAGTTAGTCTTCATTGGGAGAGGGGCTCACTGGCCTGAGAAAATGAGGAGACAGCTTCCTGGCAGTGCATACAGCATGTTCAAAGGCCAGAAACATGGGGCCTCCCAGAGAACTCTGGCCAGCTCTGTTATGGGAGCAAAAGATATTTGGACACAAGGAACTGTCAGTGGTAAGGGAGAGAGGGTTGCATCCCCTTAGGTGGCTTTGCTTCAGCTCAGTGCTCTGCTTGGGCCTGCCAGCACAGGAAGTCAAGGAAAGAGAATGATATACTGACCAATGAGGGGTGAGACTGAGGAAACCATGGTGTCCAACTTGTGGGCTTGCATAGGCCACACCAAGTGAAGAGGAACTATATTAGGTATCATGTAAAATATATAGTTAGTGTATATAAATAACAAAACTGCTAGATGTGGTGGGGCCCACCTATAATCCCAGCATTTGGGAGGCTGAGGCAGGAGGATCACTGCAAATTCAAAGCCACCCTGAGTGCAAGGCTAGCCTGAACCCCTCTCTCAAAAGAGTGAAACCCCTCTCTCAAAAAACATTTTTTTCAATAAATGAATGAGTAAATAACAAAACTTTCTTTTTAATATAGTTATTAAAACATTTTTTAGAGGGCAACATAAGCAAAACTAGTTTATCTTGCTTTTGTGAAAGTAATGCATGAATGTCTGGTTCACTGGAAATGGGTACAATTCTTAGTGGGTCCTCAAGGTGCTTGTTAGAAATCTTTTATTTAATTTTACTCTTCATGTACGTCATCCTTGAAAATAGCTATTCACAAATGTATGTGCTGCCAAACACAGACGACATGGAAAGGTGAACTCTGTTTTTCTCTCAAACAGTAGGTCTTAAAAGTCTAATAAACATGATCTAATTTTTCTTTGAATTGAATATCTGATTACAACTCTATACATGTCAACAATTAATAATTAAGCAACCACTTATTGTTTCTAGTATTGGCAGTGTTGTATAAGCACTTACAATAATAGCATAAGTAAGAAACTATCTGGTAGATTTTTGTGCTTCCTGTAACACAGGTGCTAAAAAAGCTATTTTAATTTCTTATTTTGTATACCAACATAAGAAGTCCTAGCTGAACAATTAAGGAAAACTTAAGTGGCTGCTTAATATCAGTGAATGTCTCTCTTCACAGGTGTACACAGTGCAGGTAGATGGAGATGTCATTATTGCTGTTGGCTTCATTTTACCCAGCAGGTTACACAAGTGCTTATAATGCCTCACATGCACAGGTTTCAATATGACCATGTGTGGCAGGTGCAGGCTACGGGCTTTCACTGTACCATGCCCTCCCCTCTACAGAGTTCATTTCCATCTACACAGCACACACTCAATCATTGTACAGCCAAGTCATGAGAATATTGCTGGAAACCACATAAAATGACAAAAGCTTACAATCTCATGTTCCTACATTAGAGTTGTCCAAGATCACAGTGGTGCCACAAGCTGGACATGACATGCTTCTAGGAGGGTCGCCAGCACATGTTAAGAAATATTTTTGTGTCTTCTAAGTGTCCAGAATCCACTGCTTCTTGACTCTGGCTCTTGGAAAGATACCCTCAGCAAGGAAGAAGATAATCAGTATCTCTCTCCCTTAGTCCATGCACGATTCCCCTAAACCCCAGGGACATTAGCCCCTCCACACACTGCTCTCTATCACACTTCCCTCCTCTATCCTCTATCCTCCTCTTCATCCTGCCTCTCCATCCAGCAAGCACATGGTGCTTGGCTTTTGTATGACCTGCTCTCAATATGCCATTCCTTGGCCCCTGCTCCACCAGGACAGGGTCATCTCAGTCACGAGTATTTTTTGGACAAAGTCTACCTGCAACTATCCAGCAAAAGGCATGTGAAAAGAGCCATGAAGGATGCTGGCCTCTACTAGCACCTGCCACATGCATTCAGTAGGAGTACCTTTCCAATCGCTGATCATGTTAAGCCTCATATGAAATAAGAGATGTCTCTGTTGTACAGCTGAGAAAATTGAGGCTTGGAAAAGCTTACTTCCTTGTCCTTTCCTGAGCTCTGATTTACACTGAGCTCCTTTGAGTCCCCAGGCCATACTAACCTCACCCTATGACTAGACTCATTAAACTGGGGTCTGCAGCTGCAGGGTATGGAAAAGAACATTTTTTGTGTGGCTGGCCATCGCATTTCCTAGAAACCTAGAGGAAAACCCTATTTAAGCATCTGAGCAGGATTAGAGTTCTGGGGTGTTGTAGGAGGCACTTGAGCTAGAGATCACACAGAACTGACCTCACATACTCCTGAGGCTCTTCCATCTCTATGGCCTTAGGCAGTCCCCAAGGTGAGGATAAGGAGCCCGTCTCCATGACATTATCACAGGAAGACAGCCTTCAACATAGTCCCCAGCTCCTTCAGCAGGGACTACTACACTGGAGCCAGCTTTCATAGAGGTGGCTTTTCCCCCCAGGTGAGTCAAGGTGTTACTTCCTCTGCCCCACAGTGAGTCCTACACAGTAGTCCCTACTGCCTGCACTGAATCAGGGCTGCCTGATGTAGAATCACTTAACACCTGCTGTGGGCAGACAGCCACCAGAATTTGGGGTAGAAGACTGACCGGCTGCAGACCCAACTGGGAGCCAAGCCCTCAACTAAGCACTTTGCATGCATCACCTACATTCTTCTCTCAGCTCTGTGAAGCAGGAAATCACACTCCCACGTCAAAAATTAGAAATCAGGGTTTCTCAGGAAGTAGGGAATTGCCCTGAGCTCTAGACACCAGGGATGGCAGAGCCTGTGTTCCTTCTCAAGCTCCTTTTCTTTCTACCTCTGTATTGTTCTTGTGCATCATAGTTCTCTGTGGAGGCCATGGCAGACATCAGAGAGAAACTCTCTGTCTAGAAATCATGTATATTGGCTTTAGAGAGTGCCTTGAAAATTTCCCAGCCAGCCCATTTAAGAGAGGAAGAAACTGTAGGCAAAGAGAAAGAACCAAGGCCAGGTCATATTCTTTCAGTTCTCAGTGCTCCATTTGTTCATAACCAGAACTTCCCTCCAAAGCCTCCTGTGCACCAGACTTGTGCCAGGCACAGGAGACAGCAGGGACAAAGAATAAGAAAGGAACCATGGATTTAATAAGCAAGCCCTGTTTCAATAGGTGGACACTGCTATGAAGGAATGTCCCAAGGGGCACTGTTCCCAAGGGACTTTAAAGGGAACTGCTCACCTGACTTGGTTAGAGCTGGGGCTTCATGTTTCTCCTGACCGGTTTTATCCCCATGTCCTTTTGGCTATGATCTTGGAACCCCATCTTCTCATTGCTGCAGCTGATGTTGGATGTCCTGTCTATGGATCTTCAGGTTGATTTCTTTCTTTCCTGGGGTCTACCAAGCCCCTAAAATCCCAGGAACCTCTCTGGAACTATGTCCTCCTTACTCTAAGACACATCCTCAGCCATTCAATTTGGAGAGGTCCTTCCCTGAGAATAGGCTTGGAGTGCCAGTCACTGTGTTAAACCCAAAGTCTGACCCCAGGAGCAGCCAGCACTTTTGACACTACCCAGGTGGCTAAGCCAGCAAGTGCTTGATACTGTGTGTGTCCTAGCTGGTTTCTGGCCCAGGAGAGAGCTGTCACTGGGCCACTACTCTGGGATAGTCCCTGTCTGTTGTATTAGCTCTTCCCTGGAGCTCCCAGCTACTTTGGGGACTTTCCCTCCCTTATGAATCCAGTACTCAGAGGCTAAGGTAGATCTGTTTCTTTTGTTTTTCCTGGTGGTACCAGGGATAGAACTCAGGACCTTACACTTGCCAGGTGGGCACTTACACCACTGAGCTATCTCCCCAGCCCTAGATCTGTTATTTCTATCAGATCAGTGAGAAAATGGGGGCTTGCTCAGGTGACATAGCTACTGCAGGCCTGTGGTAAGACCACAATTCTGAATCAGTCCTCCTGAACCCACTCTCTGTGTCTCCGCCCTCTCGTCTGCTTATTTAGATTGCTTCTAGAGCAGCTCCAGCCAGCAGCTCAAGTGTCAAATGCAATCTTGTGATTATTTCTCTTAATGGAAGAGATAAGATAAAATGTTCCATGAGCCCCAGGACCAGGCAGGCTTTGCTCCACATTGTGGCTCTGCTGTTGACCAACTCTACAACCTCTGACAGGTGGCCTCCCTTCTCAGAGGCAGAAGAGCCTCAATATCCTTATCTGTAAAATGGAGATCATCACAATACCTGTGTCTCAGGGCATGGTTGGAGGTGGGGGACTCATTGCTGGCAAGAATAAGCAAGGTAATGCATGTAAAAATCACCATGCATAGGGTTAGTGCTCAGCAAGCGGTAGCTGGTTTTAATCACTGCACCTGCTTTCCTCAGAGAGCTGATTCCCATCTGCATCTCTTAGGGGAGGAAAATCTTGAGCTAGTATGCATGAAGACCAACTTCATTGTGTCTCCTCGGCTTCCACAGGCCTCCTCGCTCATCTGCGTTCCTGCACTAATCAGAATTTCCTGACTTCTCCCTGTTTGTCTCGGTTAATGCAGAAGGAAGGGGCTGCTGGCACAGAGGAGCTGAGGCGTGGGCTGACGCGCCTGTGATTTGAATGTCTTTACTATAATCTAGCAAGAGTGTGTGGGGGCTTCTGTCAATACTGGAGCTGTGGCCAGAATGGGCAAATACTGTCGGCCCGGCTGTCTCTGCCCCTGCAAATCATCCAAGTAGCTCTTGTCGGACACCCACATTTCCCCCAACTTAAATCATCCGAACAGCAAGCCGGCTTCACGATGAAACATTGATTCTTTGTTTAGGGCTTGTTATAGTGACAGGGGCCCAGGCTGAGACTATGTCCCTGGCGTGCTTCGGCTGCTGCACAAATGCTTCAGAAAACTATCTTGATCTTGTCACCCGTAAGTGTGCCTTGGCCCAGCCCAGCCAGGGTCATCTGACTGGCTGTGCAGTGACCGATCTTCCTAAGTCTGCCTGGTTGGCCCAGCATGTACCTTATCATGTTTTACAGTGGGGAAAGGTGTGCTTGAGCTTGGGAATTGTTAGACCTGGGAACTCTAGGGCCTTGGGCCAAATCCTTCCCCAGTCTGAGAATCCTTTCCTCATCTGAGAGATGAGAATGGTACATGAAGGTCTCTGGTGATTCCGTGAGGGCAAGACACAGGCAGGGCAAGTGCTCAGCAGAGGTTGCTTCCCTTCTCCTTACCCTGATGCCTGCCTCTGACCAACCGAAGTTACTGCAGTGGAATCCTGCTGGCCCCTCCCTCCTTCCCTTCTCTGTGTTCCAGTAAATAAGTGTTTGGACTGTCTAGGCCACATGCCAACCGAGGCCTTTTCTGTGTTCTGCAGGAATGCAGCCTATTCTCAGCAACCACCTCAGCTGACCTGTGAGGAAACACCTAACCAACACAGCTTATCCTGCTTTCCTGGGAGCAGAGCTGAGGCCACAAGCCAGGAATTTGGGGACAGTTAAATGAAACACAACTGAGATAGGACTGCTGCTGATAAATAGGATCACATTCCCAGGATTTCTTTATTTTATGTCTTTAAGTTTTAAAAAATGGCTATTGGCTAGTCAAGACTGGTCACTTTGACCTCTGCCAGTGGCTCTCAGCTTTGTCTGCCCTAGAGTCAGTTTTTAAAACTATAGCCCTGGCCCTGGGGACTTTAAAAGCACCCTGGTGATTCTGAGGCATAACTGAGGTTGAGAACTGTTGACCTGCGCGATCTCATTCATTCCTGCTTGATCCCCAGCAATCCCATGAGGCATGTAACTTCACCTTAAAGATGAGAAGGGTGAGATCTGACAGGCATAATCATTTGCCAAAGGTGGTAGCAGGGACGGCAAGGAGCAGGGCTGGAACTGGAGTCCAGCTATGTGTGTCCCAGTCCCTTGTCTGCCTCCCCTGGAGTGACAGTGGATCAGAGCCTGCCCCCTGGGGGAGGGATGGCAGTTCTCTAGGGACAGCATTCCCAGTACAGGTTTTTGTGTGGAGACAGAGGAGGAACTGCAGCCCTCCTCACCTGGGGCATCAAGTAAGGAAGTCCTACGGGTGTAAGCCAGGGCTGTGGGCACTTGGCATGGCTGGCTGCAGTGTAAGATAGCCCCAATCTCTGGTGGAGAAAGTATGTGGGCAAGGTGAATGGCAGGTCATAAGCAAGGGAGAGGCAGCTGGGAGGACCACAGAGAACCTGGAGTGTCGTGCTCAGGGGTTTAAAAACCCCACTGTCAAAAAAAAAAAAAAAAAAATTACATGAACTCCCTTTCTGGCCTCTAGCTTTTATGCTAGAAGAGCCCTACTGAGCCTGAGTGGCAGCCCCTGAGCCACCTATGAAATAGTTAGTCCAGAAGAGATGAGGGAAAATGAGTCCTGCACTAGCCTCACTAGTCTGCAGCTTTGTGTACTAAGATAGGGCCTGAGCTTGGTTTAATGCTCAGCTGTCACCATCTTAAAATTCTTAATACTTGGCCTTCACCTTGTACCTTATGAACTCCAACAAGATAGTGGAGCAAAGATATGAGACAGGAGATATGCATGACTCATGTCCTCCTAAAAACCTGGCTAGAACTTCACAGCATCACAGGGCCCATGGCACAGAACTGCAGGGACTCCGGGGTGTGTGGGAGATCAGCAAGACAGAGCACATGCTGGGAGAAACATATTACTATAACAGAACAAGTAGGACACTGAGAACCCAAAAGGCCACACTTTGGTTAGAACAGGGCTTGCTCCAAGCACAGCAGGGTAACAGAGGTGTTCTTGGAAAGGAGTGACCAACAAAACTGCCATACTTGTGGTTTCTGTTGCTTGGAAAGGAAGATATAGAGCAGTCATAGTTCCTGTTGGTTTCTCATTAGTAAGATGAAGGTACAGAATTTAGGTAGAATGTGCTTATGGTAAGAAATAAAAAGTTTTATTATGTATTTCTACTCTCTGGTAAGAACAACATACAAATATATGTACCAACTATAAAATACTTCATCTGAGTTAACATTTAAAACTGGCATTGCTTCATGTAAATTTGGATTTGAAAATTAATGCTCATAATTTTAAATTTTGGGCCAGGATGTAGCTCAACAGTAGAGCACATGTCTATCATAAGCAAAGCCTAATACCACATCCCTAACCCCACGCACAAAAAACAAAGTTCTTCATTACTTAGAATGACACAAAATAGTAAACAAACACTTATAGACCCAGAAAGAAACCATGAAAGAAAACAGATTTTTAGATTTTTGTATGTGCTTTTATTCTGTAGTGTCACTTTTTTCCTGTTCATTTTGCTGTGGGTCCTGCATGTCACATTGCCACCCATGGTATATCCAGTCTTCCCTCAGGGAGAATGCATGTTTGTTGGAAATCTACCATGGAGAAATCTGCTTGTAGCAATCTGTTTTAATCTTAAAAGTGGCCCTATGAGGCAGGCCAGCATTGCATGATTGTCTTAGATGAAGAAAGACAAGTCACCTGCAGTCACATCGCTAGCTCATTTCAGATCTTTTGACTCCAAATCACATTTTCTCTCCACCACAATGAATTGCTTGGAAGGGGTCAAATGAAAACAGAGTTTTAAGTTTTTATGAAGGCACCTGTACTAGAACAAAACTGAGACTGTGCTTGTTTGTTCCCAGAACCAAACAAGACTCTTTGGTAACAGGAGCTTTCCTTTTAAAATATTTTAAAAGGAAATTACACAAGTTTTACAAAGTCAGGGAATCCCCCAAGTGCCCAGATTTCTATAATTAAAAAAATTTTTTTTTCTTCCTTTTTTTTATGTATTTAGTGCAGGGTATACAAGGTCTCACAATAGCCGGGCGTGGTGGCGCATGCCTGTAATCCCAGCACTCGGGAGGCTGAGGCAGGAGGATTGTTGTGAGTTTGAGTCCAGCCTGAGCTACAAAGTGAGCTTAAGGCCAGCCTGAACTGCATAGTGAGACCCTGTCTCAAAAAGACAAAAAAAAAAAAAAAAAAAAGGTCTCACTACACAGATCAGATTCATAGTTATCCTTCTGTTTTCAGCCTCTCAAACACTGGAATTACAGGCAGGTGCCACCATGACCAGTCTCAATCACTGTCTCAGTGCGCCTTGGGGGCAGGGCTGGCACAGCTTGCTGAGAATCAGACCTGGTCCTTGTGCCTGCCTAAGAAAGTGCTTTAGTCCACTGAGCTATCTGGCCAACCCCGATCTATCATTTTTAAAATTAAAGTAAAATTTTAAAAGTGTTTAATTATAAGGTATACATAAAATTTACCATTTAACCATTTTAAAACACACTCAGTAGCATGAACTACATTCACTCTGGTGTAGTCATCACATCTGCTGTCTCCGCAACCTCTTTGTGTCACAAGCCTGAAAATCCCTTCCCACCCACCAGTCAGCTCCCCCTCTCCTCTCCCCACAGCCCCTGGAAGCCACCATTCTAGTTGTTGTCTGTATTAATTTGACATGTGGAAGCACACAGAATTTTTTTCTTTTAACTGGCTTATTTCATTTGGCATATCTCAAAGATTCATCTGTACTGCAGCATGTGTCAGATTCCTGCCTTTCCTTTTAAGGCTGAGAAATATTCCATTATGTGTAAATATACATCTTGTATATCTATCCCCTCATCTGTAGCCATACCATGGGGCTGCTTTCGTCTTTTGGTTACTGGCTTTTTGGTTTACTTGTCTGTTTGTTTGTTTTTGTATTTTAGGAACGGGTCCACAGGGTGTTTAGGGTCTCACTACTAGATCGGACTCATAGTGATCTGCCTGTTTACAGCCTCCCAAGAGCTGGGATTAATCTTTCAGTTATTGTGACTAGTGCTGCAGTAGACATAACTTCCTGCCATTCTTGGAGCAACTGTATTTTCATCTCTTCCATCCCCCACCCCATATCCAGTTACTATTATTTGCAAGGGTTGTATTTATCTATTCTATTTATCTTTTTATTTCCCTTACACAGAACCTGGTACATAGGAGCTACTTTTAAAGTGTTTGCAGCCGGGCGTGGTGGCGCATGCCTGTAATCCCAGCACTTGGGAGGCTGAGGCAGGAGGATTATTGTGAGTTCGAGCCCAGCCTGAGCTACATACAAAGTGAGCTTAAGGCCAGCCTGCATAGTGAGACCCTGTCTCAAAAAGACAAAAATAAAAATAAAAATAAAGTTTTTGCATGGGTAGATTTTCCTACATTAATTTTTTTTAGATTTTAAGCAGGATCTATAAATATATTTTTTTCTTAGAATCTCATAATAAAAGTACAGAAGATTTTGATAAAAATCAAATCTGTTAAAAAAAAGAATTTTCTGCTTTAAGTATGGATCAGCAGAACAAGAAAAGTTGCTGGAGAAGTTGGTGGGAGTCTGTATTTTTACACTAGCACTCACAGTATTGTGGGTAATACAGTCATTTATTTCTGGAATTCTCAGAAACCTTTGGAATCACAACTTTACCTTTTAACAAAGATTCAACTCATTAATGACAGAGATTTTGATTGATTCCATATGTCAAGAAGATAACCCACAGTAGAACTTGTCTTTCTGTAACAAAGTCCTTGGTAGGGCTGCGCAGCTGTGTTTCACTGTCCTTCGGGTCATAGATGGAAAACTCTCCTAATACCACCTAAGCGCAAATGCTCACGGCCTGACTTCCCAGAATTAATATTGCCAGCAGCCAGAGGCTCCAGCACCTAGAGAGTTACCTAAGAAGACAAAAGATTTAATCAGTATGGTAAGAGGACTAAATCAGCACTTCACAAGGAAAGAATCTGCACAGGAGAATAGAGTGGGGGTGGCCATGCCGACTGCAGGATGGCACTGGACAAAGGAGCCAGGCTCTGCATCCCTGCCTTAGGTCTGTGATGGAAACAACTTTCCCAGCACCCCGCTTTCTTCAGGGAGCAGCCAGTCTCTGGAGGACTGGTGCTGAGGGCTCTAGGGAACCTGAAGGGCTTAGTGTGAAATAGAACACCCCTGCTCTCCAGCAGGTGCCAGAGGTCCTACAGTTGGAACCCAATTGGTGGCAACCTCTGGGCTTTGGCGGTCATCAGGGACTGAACCCCATCTCTGCCAAGTTGTGCCTCCTTAGCCAAGTCACCCCTAGTTATTCCTCAGTAAACTTTGAGTACAATTGCTTTCCTCCCTTTTGGAGCTGAAAATATTCCACTGTAAAGTTTCAAACTGGTAAAAAGAATTGTGAAGTGTGTGTCGCAGAACCTTCCCCAGAACCTGTGACAAGATGAAGTGCACTGCAATTATTGTCATTGTCTTCAAAGGAAGGAACTGGCTTGAACCAACAGGATTTGCTTACCTAATTCCCATTCACCCCTACAAGCTGCAAAGTGTCCGTTCCTGTCATACTGTTTGACCTGCTGTCTCAGAATTCACCTTTTCTTTCTACCCCTATGAACATTTTGCTCACTGTCCCCAATGACACCACACAGCATGATAGTATTTGTTTCCATGTCTAAGTGACACAGTTAATGTTACTGCTTAAGCTTTTTTCAGAACTCCCCCCCCCCTTGTTATACTCCCCTGAAGGTTTCCCATCCCTGTCCCTGTCCTTTTTTTTTTTTTTTTTTCTTTTCAGAACTGGGGATTGAACTCAGGCCCTTGAGTTCACCAGTGAAGCACTTATTCTACTGAGCTATCTCCCCAGCCCCCTTTTGTCCATTTTTATGGCACAGGTACCAGGTCCAGGCAGATGTTACCCGCAGTAAGCAGATAGAAGAGCAAGCTGTTCCTGTCTCCCCAAAGATGAGATTCTTCCTTCTGTCCTGTGGCTAATTCCTGCCTTAGGCTACCCTTACATACATATCTGACTGTAGACTCTCAAATTTATCTGTCCCTCAGCAGGTACCTTCCTGGCAGTGCTGGGCCAAAGCTCCAAGGGTGAATGCGAACAACTCCAATGGGCATTTCCTCTGCATAATTATAAACCCACTAGATACAAATGTCACTCATCTGGCATCATATTCCAAGACTTTTTCACTGTTAAGCCAGGCAGTGGCCTGGGCGTGATAGCACATGCCTGTAATCCCAGCACTAGGGAGACTGAGGCAGGAGTATTGCTGTGAGTTCAAGACCAGCCTGAGCTACAAAATGAGCTTAAGGCCAACCTGAACTGCATAGTGAGACCTTGTCTCAAAAAGACAAAAAAAAAAAAAAACAGACAGTGTGTTCGCCACACCAGGATCACAGGGTTCCTACTGCAGGAACCAGGGTCAAACTCATTCTGTAGTTCTTTAACCAACATCCCTGAGCTTTTAACTGCAGGCCAGGCTCTGTACTATGCCTAGGATGTGCAGGAATGAGTTAAGCAGGACCCTGCCCTCCCTCACTCCTGCTCAGAAGGGACACTAGGGAAGACTGTCAAAGCAGGGGTGAGTGATGGCCACACCCAGGCCTGACTTAGCAGGAGGACAGTCCAGATAGAAGGAACAGGACTAAAAAGCAGTGAGGAGGAAAATAGGAGTTAGCGTGGTACATAGGGAGCAGAGCAAAGGGACCCAGAAAGACTCTGAGAAAGAAAGCTAAGGTTGTTGCAGGAAGGATCTGCTTGCCCAGCTAAGGAGTTTTTCCTTCCCCTTTCCACAAAGGATGCCTTGTGTGTGCTACACTTACTGTAAGGTGTGCAATGCTGAACAAAAAGGGTGTCATTTCTGCCCACGTGGGGCATCTGGTCTAATGGAAACAACAGACATGGAAGTCTCTAAAAGGTGACATCTTTGCAGTCAGAGTGCTTGAGTAGGATGGCTGATGTGATCCAGTTTGCATCTTAGAACTCCCTCTGGGCAGAGGCATCTGTATAGACTGGGGAGAATGAGACGGGGGAGGAGTGTAAAGGAGAAGTGGGAATCTGAGCCTGTACCAGGGTCATGCACTGTGGGCGGAGAGTGAGTGTGTGTGACTCTGCACGGGTAGAATGCAGAGGACTTGGGCAGCCTGATAGGTCTGCTGTGGGTAGCTAGAAGATTTGAGGTATAGTCCTGATGGGATAGTCCCTGGGAACATGGATGACTTTGAATTTGAGGTAGCAGTAGAGGGAGAAACTTGTTTGTTGGGAGACCAGGAAAAGCATCTGACCTGACAGTGTGTGTCATGAGCTGCCAGTGTACAAGTGATGCTGTGCCAAGGATGAGATCACCTACAGAGAGAATTAACTGCCAGGCCATGGTCCCAAAGATGAGAAGCAAAACCTTCGAGCCTCAGGAATGGTGTTCTAGTGAGACTCCTACTGGTTTTCAGTAGCTGGTGTTTCAGCTGCTCAGTGACAAAGATAACCTGTGCCATTGTACTAACTTCCACGAATAGAACTATTTCCCTGGAAACCAGGGTATGTTTTTGTTTGTCTGTTTGGTTTCTCCTGTCATACACAGTGCAAAGTTTCTATTGTTTTTCTTCTCACTTCCACAGCTTGGAAGCTCAGAGCTAATGCTATAACTATATTTCAGAAGCTATACAGGATCAACATATCTAGATACTCTATTCCCATTTTATTTGTTTCTGCCTGAATTTTTCCTTGCTGTCTCAGTTGCTTTGTAAAATTAGATAGGGCACAATGGTATGAAACTAAAAATTTTCCCACCCACATATTCTTGGGTCATCCTTAAAGTCTGCGCAGTATGTCTTCCCAGTTGCAAGCTAATATTGGCTAGATTGAAACAGGAGAAACGCTTGGAACTTGCAGAAGCTAGACAGTAAATTTATCACTCACGTAACTCATTAAAACAGGATAAAAGTGGAACTTCAAACATCTCTCTGTTTGCCACCAAGTCTGTGAAGGGGGTGGAGATACCCTTAATTCAGCTCAAGATGGAAAAGTCTGATCTTTCAGAGTTGAGAATACACCACCGAAATTAAAGAGTTGTCTGTGTAGATAAGCACTCCAAACGTGTTCAAAGAAAGATCGAGGTGTCGAATATACAAAACTGGGATTTTTAAAGCCTAGGGTATCATCTTCTTGACTTGTAAAATGTAGTTGGGAAAAGTAAACTTTCAAACAGTTTACACAGAAAATTGACTAGATGGTAAATTCTATTTTTATCACCCTATAATTGTTTTTAAAGTATAATTTTGTATAGGTTCAAATTACTGGCTGAATGGGTTTCGAACTATGTTCCATGTGCCCATGGAAGATCAAAGGTGCCTGTGGGTGGGGCTGAGGAGAAGGCAACCAAGCAAGCAGAGCCCACCCACCAGCGCCCACTCCCCAGCTCCCAGCAGAGCAGCTCAGTTCTGCCTATGTAAAAGGGCTCCTTCTGCATGAGGTTCTGTGTGAACTCAGAGCTCTGTTCTTAAAAGTAAGAAGGAAAAGTTTGGAAATGGTCACATTGGAAGGCATGCCACTAGCTACTATTAGGATATGATTGTCATTGATCCAGAAGGGGGGGGGAATAAAGACTCAGATATCTGACTGTGGAGTCCTGCTCTGCTTCCTTACACCCTCAGTGACTTTGAGGTTTGCCTTTTTCCCTGAAACAGCTTCTTCAGGCATAGTTCAGTGATTCTGATGATGCCAATGACTTCATTAATTAGCATTAGTAAATCAGCAGGTGTGGCAGTTGTGCTAAATGGATGTTAACTACTGGTGCCTCTCCCTCAGTGCCTCTGACCCTCCTGTCTCTTCAATTCCCAGGAGGAACCTATCACCTTCTGTGAGGAAGCCTTTGTGTCCCACTATCGCTCCGGAGCCATGAGGCAGTTCCTGCAGAATGCCACACAGCTACAGCTCTTCAAGCAGGTACCCAGCCTCCCTCAGCATCCATGTCTGCCCCCCCCCTTGCAGGGATTTCTGCAGCTGTGTCCACCCTAGGCCCTGAGGCTGTAGGCAAGGAGGGACCTAAGTGGAGAGCTTGGGGAAGACAATGGGGTAAAGAGGGTGGTCAGCCATAAGTAATGCCCTAAGCAAATGTGCTATTTTGTTGTTTTGTTTTGTTACGTAACAGCTAAGTTTTTTTTTTAGAAAACTCAGCTTTCTGGGTGCTTTCCTGTCCTGGAAAGTGTGGCTGGTTTGGGGGCATACACCAAGATCCCCAGTGAGATGGTTTTCCCTATGGGCAAGCTGTTGTGCTTTTCTCTCCCCCCCCCCCCCTTTAGTTTATCGATGGGCGATTAGACCTTCTCAATTCTGGCGAAGGTTTCAGCGATGTTTTTGAAGAGGAGATCAACATGGGGGAATATGCTGGTGAGAAGCCCTCTTTTCCCTTCTGGAGTGTAGACTGCTATGGACTAGGGTACAACTAGGGTGCATGCAGCAGCACTTTGTCAGGGGTTGGGAAGATACTGGTTTCGACCTTAGCCCTAAAAGGGTTGGGCAATTCCTCTTCAGTTTCAATGAGATGCACATTGGCCTCTACGACATCCCCTGTCCTGGGGCTGGTCATAGCCAGAGTTAGGTGTAGTGTACCGGGGATACACACAAGATACTGAATTAGGGACCTGGATTCAAATCAGGACCTTTCCTCTTGGCCAGCTGTGAGACCTAGGTCAAGTCACTAATTCTCCTTTAGTTGAAGTTCTCCTATTTATGCCCTGAGAGTGGCACTGCCTGCCTCCAAGGACTCCTGCTAAGAGGAAATCAAAGTGGGGACGACAGTTTTGTGCAATCACACAAGGTTATCTCTGGTCCAGGAAATGTTTCGTTAGACTAGACATCATTGCTGCCAATCTAGTCTCTTTAGAACAAGAGGGATCATCCACTCATTTATCAGAGGCCCCAAGAAGGTGTCACTTGTGAGTTGTACCTCCTGAATTATAGTTCCCATAAACTCCATCTTTAACAGGGAAGGTACTATCAAATAATACTTGTAGGCTGGGCGTGGTGGCGCATGCCTGTAATCCCAGCACTTGGGAGGTTGAGGCAGGAGGATTGTTGTGAGTTCAAGACCAGCTTGAGCTACAAAGTGAGTTAAAGGACAGCCTGAACTGCATAGTGAGACCCTGTCTCAAAAAGACATTAAAAAAAAAAAAAAATAATAATAATAATAATAATAATACTTGTAGGTTCAGCGTTTGACAGCAATATAAATGATCATAGGCTCAGACACTTGTTGCAAAATGATAACACACATGTTGCTAGTCCCTCTTACTGAGATGCATCTTCAACCTAGACCTTCCTGGTAATCTGAAAACAGTATACAGCTCGCAGAGCCAGGCACAATCTCCACTTATTTGTACTACACACCCTGCCAGCCCATGCTGCACAAAGAACACATACAGTAAGACCAGTATGGTGTATATGCACAGTAATGACAGATTGTTGACCAAAATTTCCTGAGCACTGAGGTATCCAGTGGAATAAACAATGGAGGACTCAATTCTGCCCTCGTGGGGGTTAGTAAAAAAAAATGCATAACTAAAGCTCTAAAAATTTAAAACAGCACAGGAACAATAGTAACAGGTTTTTATACAATGGAATCAGACTTTCATTATCATTCCTGAAAGCTAGGCAGTTTCCCAGTGTATCAGGGTTTGAGTCAGCATCCAGCCATGGAATATGAGTTCTGAGCAAAAGACAGGCTTTATTAAACTAGATTTATGGTTTCTGAAAGAGATTTCTGGGGGCCAAGGATATAGCTCAGTGGTATAAGCTCTTGCCTGGTAAGTGCAAAGTCCTGAGTTCAATTCCCAGTACAGGAAGGAAGGAAAGGTAAGGAGGGAGTGAGCAAGCTTTCTAATGATGAGATCCCTTAATCTGTATCAGATGAAATGACCAACAGCATCTCCTTCTCCCTTCCTTGTCACTAGTCAGGTATCCTGGAGGGTGAGTGTATTGCAATAGGGTCTGTGCACTGGGACGCCCAGCCCAGGGGTGATTTCTGCCCAGGCCTGGATCACAGTATGTCAGAGAACCTGGGTATGTAAGTGGGTGTTACCTATGTTCTGGGGATGTTCAGAGAAGAGAAACAGCAGCTTCCAGAGGAAATGACATTTCAGCTGTCTATTGAGTTTCCCAGGCAGAGAGAGGAAGGGATGGAGGTCAAGGGAGGGAACTATATCACAAGAGGCTGGGTAGGGCTCTTGAGAGAACACTGATTTAGGAACCATAGATAGCACCTCATAGCCAGAGTATAAGGCCATGCAGAATGGAAGCCTGGGATGGAGAGGCAGAGGGAGATGAGGTGGGACTGCTGAGGAGTCTACCCTCACTCCTTTTGGCAGCTAGGGGCCTGTAATCAGGGCACTGATGCAGACAACTTGGAAAGAAAACTGTGGCCATGATTCACGACTGCCTCCTTCAGAGTGGGACATGGGAACCTCCAGACCACTCTCCTGAATGCTGAAAGCAATTTGAAGAACTCTTTAACCCACAGTTTCTCCAACTTCTCTCTCCCCCAGGCAGTGATAAACTGTACCATCAGTGGCTTTCCACGGTCCGGGTAAGTGTGCCCTATTTAGAGCTGCCTGGCCTCCTGTGTGGCTTCTTGGCTGTCCTCTGCTCACAACTACTTATAAAGCTGCCATGAGGCCTAGACTTCTCCATTCTCTCAGCTATGGATGATTTAGTCTTCAAGTCAGGCTATTCTCTTGCCAGAAAGAGACTAGAAGGATGGATGGTCCAGCCTCTCTGGGTGTAAGGAGGAAAAGGAAGTGAGACAGGCCTCTTCCTGGCCAGGAAGCCAGCCAAGGCCAGTGAGCAGAATGTTACCGTCCTAGAACATTTCTGGGATCTCCTTTTAGGGCCAGCATGCTTGTCATCATCATAGGGAAAACAAAAAGTGTGTCCCTCCCTTGCTGCTCCACAGCAGCTTTCACAGCAGGGGCTCCTGGGAAGACAGAAAACACATCCCTGAGAGATTTCTTCATCTCACAGTTAGTGTGAACAGTTTCTTGGGTCAGAAGCCAGTTGCTTAGGCTTCCTGAGATTCTAAAGAATTGAAATTCTTCCTTACCTTTCCATGAGCATATAATTGAGTATGTGCTGGAGTCCTACTGTGTGCTGGACACTAGCTTGGTACCGCGGACACACAGGGAGCAGCACACAGGCCCGCCCTGGGGGAGCTCCCCATCTTGTTGGGGACACAGGCACGTAAACAGGCAACTCCAGCATAATGCGATAAGTGTTCTCTCCTGCTTCGGGGCCAAGAGCACTGTGCCAAGGCAGGTCCCTTGGAAGTGGCTGCAGTTGGCCGAGAGTAAGCAATTCCTTGATGAAAGACTGCCTTTGTTCTTCTCCTACGGCCAAACACAGCACTTGGAAAAATCAGGGACAAGCAATAAGGACTTGTTGATTGATTGATAAAGGGAGTTTCAATACTCCAAAGGACCATTTAACTAGGATACTGAGTAATTTTGGAAGGCATTATGGAATAAATGAGTGGGTGAAAATTTCCCATTGTCCTACAACACAAAATGCTTTCTAGGTCAAATTGTATTGTTTTTAATTAAAGCTCAAATTTTCTAATGCAAACAGTTACCAAAAACTGTGCTAAAAGTTAAAGACAGCGATTGCATTGCTGTCTCTTATGCAGTTATAGATCCACTGGTTTCAGTCTCTCTCCACTCAAATGAGTTGGATTAACTTTGCAAACTACCCCAAATCTGATTATGTAAGGCATTTGATTAAAACCCTCCAGCATATAGCCCTGTAACCTAGGCATGCCGGGCCCTTTGTGATCTGTCCCCATCTGGCCTTCGAGCCTCACTTCCTATTTCCCCTAGGATACTATAAGCACCGTATATTTACCGCTTGGTACTTCCAAAATATACCATGACTTTTCAGTTTCCGTGCTTTGCTGATGTGCTATTTCCTGCCCAAAGGATATCACATCATATCCTCCTGTCCCCCACTTCTACTCATCCTTTAAGGACTAGGTCCAATGTCATTTTCTGTGATATCTCCCTTTACCTTCTGTGTTTCCAAGACCCCTGAGCACAGCCACGTCACCTGCTCTGGCATTTTTTCCCTGGGGAGGCCAACCTCCAGGCCAGAAGTCTTCTCAGGAAAGGATCAGGCCTCCCTTGGCTCCAGACCTCAGGCCTCAGGCCTCAGAACCTAACAGCCCTACCCACCCACAAGGAGGAGACCAAAGACCAAGCTGGCAGGCAGCTCTGGAAAGGTGGCCTCAGCTGCCTTTGCTGCCTGTTTTAGGTAGTGGAAAATCTTCCCTCTGCACCTTCCTCCCCATTTCCTAAAGAATATGAGCAAGACACTGGTGTGGAGGATTTCCACGGCAGCTCCGGTTGACATTGACAGCCACTCATTCTTTCTTACTCTCAAGATTTAGATGTTAAAGAAGGCAGCCTACCAGAGAGAGTTTTTAAAACACAGAAAGCCCAGGTGAGAAAGGAAGTTGCCCAGGTGAGGAAAGGAAGTCACCAGGTGAGAAAGGAACTTACCAGGTGAGAAAGGAACTTACCAGGTGAGAAAGAAAGTTGCCCAGGGTGAGGGCAGTGTGTTTACAGACAGTTCTGGTTGATCTGGACCCCATTTTCTGCCCCATCTTGGTGTCAGCTGGAGAGTCAATGGTTATGAAACTCACCTAAACATTGTCCATGGTTAACTAGCAACTCTTGAAAATTGTGACGGTGGCTATTAGAAAACCCTTACTTCAGACAGCCTGGGACAGGGGACAGGTACCACACAGAGTACTAAACCTCAGCTACTTATCACAGTCCTCATCCCAAAGTGCATCTACCCCCCTCCACACACACACCTACCCCAAGCAGTTCTGCCACAGTCTCAGCTATGGCTACTATGGCCTGGGCCACTTCTCCACTCACCTCTCATACATTGGAATGTTGCCTGACTTGATGAGAGGGAAAAGGTCTTTCCTATGTTGGTCTTCTCTGTCTTCCACCCTGCAAGTAATTGGCATTCTTTATTATAGAAAGGAAGCGGAGCAATTCTGAATACTGTAAAAACAAAAGCCAATCCAGCCATGAAGACTGTCTACAAGTTCGTAAGTACCAGCCTTGGTCTTGGGATACAAACAGATCAATTAGCCGGGAGTGGTGGTGCAGGCCTGTAATCCCAGCACTTGGGAGGCAGAGGCAGGAGGATTGTTGTGAGTTCGAGACCAACCTGAGCTACAAAGTGAGCTTAAGGCCAGCCTGAACTGCATAGTGAGACCCTGTCTCAAAAAAAACCAAAAAAAAAAAAAAAACAGATCAATTGCCCAACACAACTAGCCTCTTAAGTACGCCTGATCTTCTGCTGCATCGAAGACTCGGGCTGCTTCCCTGTGTCCTAATGGTCTCAATGTTTCAAGACTCAACTGGGCTTTGATATTTTATGACCAGGTCAGTGACATTTTAAATTTAAGGTGTTGCCACTCATAGTCACTGCAGTAAAGAGATGGAGCTGATTTCATTTTTGGCAAAAATGAAAGACTGTTCCATGCATTCTGGAGCCCCAGAGGCGCGTCCTGCCCAACCTTTCCTGTGTGTCCCCATTCTGACATCAAAGCAGCTCCTTAGCAGGCTGTTGAAGAATGCTGTGGTGGGAATGTCGCTTAATTTCTGTCCCAAATTCTTCATTCTGTCTCTTACTGTTGTCCTGTAGGAAGTGCATTATTTGTGAGACTCGTGCCCGTAGCAGAGTGAAAATAGGAGAACCCATCAGTGCCTGCTGCTCCATCTTTTACAAACCTCAAGTATTTTTTTTTCTTGTGATTTCTCTTGCTAATTTGATCCTGAGCCACTCAAGTGAGATGGTTTTGTTTATTTTCCTTTTTAATCGCCTTAGTTCTCTCTGTGCTTAAATAGTAGTTCTTGAAACAAGTGGCTGCGAACAGAACAAACAGGTCTAAAATGGCATAATATAGAAGCCAGGGTGTGCATCTATATGAAGTTCAGGAGGTGACACCAAGGAAATGTAGCAGTGTGTCTGTTCTGGCTGTCCCGCCTGAGCAGAAAATGACCTGAGTCCCTGCCCCAGTGAAATGTAATGGATGTTCCGAATCTAGCAGCCAGTGAAGCTGCTCTCCTACTCTTACTGCTGTCTGTCAGCAGGCTGCTGAGATAAATAATTATAGAGAGCAGAAGAAGGGGGGAAAAAATCTGTGCCACCAGAATGCAGAAAATAAAGTCTCTGCAGCCCCTTTAAGGGATTTTTTTTTTAACCTTTTACCATTGTATTTGTTTTCATAGCCATTATGTTTTCGACTTGATGATCCCATTTTTCCTTCCTTTTTCTAGTAATCAGAGAAGGTGATTCACAACGGACTGAAATCAATCATAGTCCCTGCTGGAAACAGAAAGGGAATCTTAACTTAAATTAATTTTTCATGCAGGCAAAAGATCATGCAAAAATGGGAATAAAAGAGGTGAAAAACCGCTTGAAGCAAAAGGTACTTGAAGTTCTTATTCAAAATGTATAAGCATGGTGTATGAAATGCGTGGCCACAAAAAAGTAGGATGTGATCAATAGAGGGCTGTTTGATACAGTGTTGTTAGCACACTTCAAAATGCATTACCAGCTGTCCGGGAGTTTTCACACTGTTATAAATATTCACAGACAAAAAAACTGTCTTCAAATAACATTAAGACTCTGGCTTAAACCCACAAAGGCAAGCAGTTCAGTCACCACTTTCGGTCTGTCCCCTCTCTGCCCCATTAGGCCTGGGGTTGGAAGGCATTGGCAGAAGTTGGCATGCCCCCGCAACCTGGCACCACCCCTTCCTCCAGGAACCCTGTGCCCCAAGGCCAGGGGTGACCCACACCTAGGCACTCCAGGGAAAGGGCTGCCCTGGTTACTTGAGGCACACAGCTCCCACACAGACTACACAGCAGGTGGGCTGGAGGAGGGTGATGGAGGAGGGTGCTGCAAGCTCTCCCACAGAGCTGGATTAAACAAGAGGAGGCCAGCAGTTTATGTCTGAGCAGTGCGTCATGGACTATTGGTAAAACTGTGTGAAGGCACACTGGCTGCCTCCTGGATGAGATTCCCTTACTCTGAATCTCTGTGCTACATTATTCCCACTTCACAAATTAAGAGACTAATGTTTCAGAGGTAATGTAATTTGCCCAAGGCCACATGTATGAGCCGAGCAGAAGCAGGATTAGATTCCAGATCCATGATTCCCAGCATCTGGATACTTCCCACTGCAGTACTTTGTGCTGCCCTCCTAAAACAATGTTTTATTTTCCGAAAGATGTGTGGTATCACTTACTTCATTATCCCGGTGGCCCCAAATGTACCATTCTAATCAGGGCCTTTGTCTATCTTGGCAGCCTTTTTTTTTTTTTTTTTAATTGAAAGCAGTTTCAATTCTATGAAGTCAGAAAGGACCTCTAATTAACTTGAAATGGTCGAAGGAATTGATTCCTTTCTTTTAATTGGAAAATAATTTGCTCTGACTAAGCATTTAAATTCTTAGTTTCAGCTGACAGTGAATTCTTAAGCGCTGAGATCCACATCCTATAATATAAATCCAGGTAGCCATTCACTGTAGTCCCCTACACCCTGCAAGAGGCTGGCAGGTGGGATTCTTTACGTAGATGTTATTCAAGTCACTGAATGTTTTTCTTATCTCCTATCCGGGTCACAGAGAGCTGACTTGGATTGCAGATATGGCAAGTGTGGAGGGCTTTCCCTCCTCTGTGTCTGGGTAGTAGGCTCTGGCCAGTTAGAATGTTACCTAAGGTAAGCAAAGTCAGGAGTCTCCCTCAAGATAGTGGACACATGTGCTATTACCTCACCTCTGCATCTGTCCTTCTGCAAAGCCCTTTTCCATGCTAGATATCCCTTTCTGCAGCAACTGTGAAGCCCAGCTTTTTAACCATGTTCATTCAGAGGTTCGTTTAAACAATCTAGATCACGTTCCTTCCAGACCACCTCCCTTTCCATCCCTTGACAGTACCCAAAGCCTATTTTTTTCCCTCCCCTTCTCTTCCCCCTGCCAGTCTTTTCAAGAATAGCTTCAGGAGATAATATTCTATAGAGAGTGTCAGAACATTTCAGGTGACACAAACGGTGAAGGCATTTTATAGAAATGTGGCTTGTCACCATTGGACTGTTGACAGATCTATTAGTGCACCCTTTTCAATTTTCACTTTTCCCCCCTTCGGTCTTACAGATTTCCACAGACTTGATATTTTGCAGTTGTTCTTAGAAGAGCTGTTTTGTAATTGAAACTCTAGCATTGTTCAGTACATGCAGGCCCGGGGTCTCCGGCGCTCTCCAGCTCCCTTTCTTGAACTAATTTAGGATTTGGCTTCGCCTGACCTCTCGCTGCAGTGGAAAATATTTCCTTGGCTTTTTTCTTCCCCTTCCCTTGTGCCCCCTCCCCTATACATGGAACCTATCTATCTGGCTGCCTAGATGCATCGAATACAGACATCTCAAGTTTGGTTTTTTGCTGTGAAATTGAGGCAGTTCTCAACAAAGATCCAATTTTCAAATGTACTGGGTTGCCACCTGGCCTCCTCTAACTCTGCATAGCAATGGTGACCTCCCAGATATAATCAAGAACCCAATCTTGCCCTCTTTGCTCTTGCCTTGGGTTTGAATTGCAAATAGAAAATGTGGGGCCGACCTGTGGAGAGGTCATTGTGGTATGCGGCGGTCCATCTCTAATATAACTGAGCAGGGCCCCTTCTCTGTCCCTTGTTCATTTGTGCTGCAGATTTCAAAGACTCTGAAAAAGGAGCTTTCAGGATATCTGTGTGACCACTGGCAAATAATTGTACCTAGATCCTATAGTGTGGCTCTATTCCACACCTGCTCTGCTTCATCCCAACAACAAAAAGAGAAAGGTAGAGGTATATTTCTCTGGGCAAATGGAGCGAGGTGGTCAAGTTCCACTAGAGGTTGGCCTCCTTTGAAGTCTGACTTGTTCAAAATTAGGAAGAAGAAGAAATGGCAAGGATGCCGCCCAGTCGTCACTTTCTAAGGGAGGGTGTAGCGCTTCACTGGAACATGCCCCTGCCAGACCTGGGTTGCAAAGAATGTTGACAAATTGCATTCAACTCCTGCTCTGTGCCAGGTTGGCATGAGGATTATCGGCACATGCTTCCTCTTCACCTGCAGGAAGCATTAAGCTACTCGTATGAGAACGCGAGTTTGTGCCTCTTGAAGAACTTTTAAAAATTTTATCTTTTTTCTTTAGTGCCAAAATGTTATAACTGAATGGGCTCATTTCAAAGCCCTTTGTAAAGCTTCTAAACCTTTGATTTTAAACAACAAATTGAGCTTGTTTAGAGCCTCTGTGATTGAAAGGGGCAAATTCACAGTTGGCTTGAGTTTCTGGCCAAACACTTCTGAGTGCAGTGAAGGGAGAGAGCAAGCACATGAGGTGAGGGGGAGCCAGGTGGACTCCTGTAGAACAGACATTTTCACACCTTCTCACACAGCTGTCAGCTCCCTGTCTGCAGGCACATTGAATTAAGCCGCTGTCTCAATCACAGAAATACAACTTTGGCTCATGGTTTAATGTCAATATTCATATTTCAATCTGAATCTCAGAGTGGAGAAGGTATCCTTCCTCCAGCAATTTAAGTCAGAGACAGGGTAGCTGCTCCCTCACACCTGTGTTGGCCTTCAGACTTCCCTACTGAACGTGTGGATTTGTGGTTCTGAGGCACATGAACTGGGTTTCATGCTGTTTCTGTAAGATGTTACTGTGTGGCCTTGGGTGAGTTACTAGACCTCTCTGAAACTAGCTAGAAGAAATCGATTTTTACTAATTAGAAAAGGTAATGTGTCTAATAGCACTTAGTAGCCACTCCATAAATGAGCTTCTGTCCATTGTCTATTTTGTTTTGTTTTTGTTTTCTGACTCAGATTCTCACCATACAACCCAGGCTGGTTTTGAACTCTCAGCAAACTTCCTGTCTCACCCTCCCAAGTGCTGGGATGTGCCACCACACTCAGCTGTCCATTTTCTTATATTTGGGGCAGCTTGTCTGCCCATGTGCACCCCCATACACATCCCCTGAGAAGTGACTGGCTTTGAGCCACCTCCTTTAGGTTGCTCACGTGGCCACCAGAGAAATATCTCTGGGACACAGGACTGACCAAACCACTCCTTTGGCTAAGACACTGCAGACTTTCCACCTCCTCACCCAGCAGCAAAGGTGCCCTGTCATTGGGCACATGGGCTCTGCTGGCCCTCTGGTCCAGGATGGCCCCTCTCTTGTCTCAGCGTCAGTGTCTCCAAAGGCCACTCACAGCCCTCTTTGTCCTCCAGAATCTGAAACCCAGGGTTTCTTCCTCCCTGAGGGCTCACAGTCTCCTGTCCAAGGACAGACCGCATGCGGTGCCCATCTTCTCCACAGGGAGGTAGAGGTTAGCTCAGCCAGGATTTTTGATTCCAGGAAATGCTCCAGGAAAGTGACAGGAATAGAATGCTTGCCTCCTTTGCTGTCTACAGAGGGATGGGGTCTGGTAGAGCCCCAGTGCGCCGAGCCTCAGGGCTCCTGCGAACAGATTTGCCACCTGCAGTGGCCTCTGATCCGAGCTCTGTCTGGTTTCCTCCTTCTGTGTGACCCTCCAGGACAGAATATCCTTCCCAGCAGCCTCCTGTTTTTGCTTTTTAAAAATGACATTTAGAAGGTCAGTTTTCTCCTCTTTGCAAAACAGAATACATATTTATTGAGAAAAATGCAACAAATCAGAGAAGCAAAAAGAAAATAGTTTTGCTTTGTAACATGTATTCTCCCTTAATATATCCTGAATATATCTAGGCCACTAAACATTTCTTCCATATGTCAGTATTTTAAATAACTACAACAAAATTGTGTCTTCTGGGCTTGTGTACATTGTTTAATCCCATTTTGGACACCTAAGTGCCAGTTTTTTTCTAAGCAAATATCTTCCTAGGTAAAACTGCAACGATTCTTATTTTCTTGGTAGGATAAATTTCTAGAACTAAAATTAGTGAGCCAAAGGCCATGTACCTCCTCTAGGTTTTCACATAAATTACCTATTTATGTTCCTATCAGCAAAGCTACAAGAACCTGTTGCCCAAGCCCTCCACAGGCAGCTCAGTTAGTTCTAGGCCATAATTTCTGGACTTGTGGATATCCAAAGTTGCTCTGTGGGTTCCCTCCTTTATACACAATCTCTGTTAGCAGATGCAGTAGGCATGTGTACTGTTTCTGTTTCTTTCTTGACCTGGGCTCCTGCTATGCTCCCTGTGGCATCCTACGAGGTATCAATAGTCCTTCCCAAGTGGGATAAAGAATGAAGAAGTTTGATTGTGAGATAGCTTGTTGGTCTAAGCACCTGCCTGGCAAGAGCATGGACCCAGGTCCAATCCCTGGTACTGGTATCACACGCGATGCCATGATAGGCAGGCTGTGCCAGCCACCAAAACCTGGTATTGTGGCATATACCTGTAATCCCAGTTCTGGGGAGGCTGAGACAGGATCACTACAAGTCCAAGCTGCATAGGGAGACCCTGTGCCAAATAAATAAATGATTTAAAAAAAAAGAGGGATAGTCCTGTTCACCTTATGATCATTGTGAGAACTCAGTGTGAAAATGAAGTCCAAGGGTCTGGAACAGTTTTCACCAGGGGAGAATGCCTGCACTGTGCAGAGTAGCTCTCTCCTGTCCTTGGCAGTGGTAAGTCTCTCGTGTTCAGTTTGCACAGCACTAGGGCATCTTTCAAAGCTTCCTCATGTCTTACCTCATTTAACTCATTCTCACAATAGCTTTGAAATTTTCCCAGCAGGTGATCATTTCCCATTGTAAAAATGAAGAAAGAGTTACAGAGATTAAATAAATTTGAAAGATCAAGCAGCTGGTTAATGGTAAAAACAGAACTAGAAGACAACATTTTTTATTTATAAGCTTAAATTATGACACTTTCCCTAAAACTGCCACATGTATTTTTTTAAAAAAAACAGCTATTGTGGATGGGCACAGCTGTAATGTCACCTCTCGGGGCTGAGGCAGGATGATCACTCTGAATTTGAGGCTAGCCTCAGCTACATAGTGAGTTAAGGTCAGCCTGAACTGCATAGTGAGACTTGACTTCAAAAACCCAAAAATATAAAAAATAGAATCACTATCATAAGGCCGGATGTGGTGGTGCATGCCTGTAATCTCAGCACTTAGGAGACTGAGGTAGGAGGATTGCTGAGAGTTGGATTACAACATGAGTTCAAGACTAGCCTGAACTTCATAGTGAAAGCCCATTTTAGTCTCAAAAATTCAGATAACTAAAGTTACCATACTAAAGTTTTTCAGCGTATCTTCTTTTATCATATTACTTTGCAGCTCCATTTTTTTCAGCCATACACACATACAGTGAAGCACAGTACCGTGGTGTCCCCATATACAAACTTAATTCTTTCCATAATTCTGGTCACAGAATTTATTCCCACTATTGTGGTTGTAGCCAAATGGCAAGCACATTCTGGACCAGTCTGACTTTGTTACTGTGTGGCCATTTCAGCCTCTTGTGTTTATCATCTCAGTACTCTTCTCTTGATCCCAAATGCCTCCTGTGTCCTCATTGTTTTCTGGCACAGAAGGAGCCCCCAACCTTTGTTCCTGAACACCTTAGGGCAGGCCCTTTCCAAATGAGACATTTGTAGTTGGTGGTCAGCTTCCTCTTTCATCACAGAGCCTTAGTGTGGCTGAGACTGCCAGTCCCTAAGGGGCAACTTCATCCAGGCCCTCCCTATAAAGCCAAGAGATCGGTAGCTCTCTGTGCTCTTTACCAAGCAGCAGAGGTGCCCCAGGGCTGGCCTCCACAAGCAGCCACTTCCTTAGAAAAGGAGGCCAGGAAGGAGGTAGCTGGATGTATCCCAAAATGTATATGTGTGGAAGGTAATGCTTAATTGCTGTAGTTTCTTAAGTAATGAATAATATTCTATATATACATATTGTATTATTTAGGTTCTTTAATCCTCATAGCTACCACATCCCATTTTACAGGTGAAACTGATGCTCAGAAACACTATATATGTTTGTTTCTTAATAAATAATTATTAAATGACCAGCTGCTTTCCCACATGGCCTACCATGCAGATCATTCAGCCAAGAAGTTAAGAGCAACCAATTATCAAAAGTCCTCAATGTGCAGAATTTAATGGGTATAAGGGACTATAGTCTGTTGACCAAAATGTGTGTGGTTGTACAAGGAAGAGAATTGGAAAACATCCTTACTGTTTTCAGGCTGTGAGTTGTTTTTATTGGGTTAAAAAATTATTTAGAGGACCAGGAAGATGGCTCAGTAGAATAAGTGCTTGCCTGGCAAGTGCAAGGGCCTGAGTTCAATCCCTGGTTCCGCCAAAAAAAAAAAAAAATTATTTAAATGTTATTTCTCTGTACTATGTTCTCTGCCTTAGTGTAAAGATTTAAGCAATTTTTCTTGACCTGAGTGAAATGTGTCACACTTGTTATACAAGTAGGCCACATCTGTGCTCTGTGTGACCCATGTTTATTACACTAGCAGTAGAGGGCCCGTGACCTGCTTTTTGCACATTGGAGTTACTCGTTTTCTTAGACTGACTTCATTTATCAGAAGTACAAATGGAGGGGCTGGGGAGATGGCTCAGTAGAATAAGTGCTTGCCTGGCAAGCGCAAGGGCCTGAATTCAATCCCCGGTTCCGCCAAAAAAAAGTACAAATGGAATATAAATTTCTAGATTTAAAAATATTTCTTTGGTTCCCTAAATGTCCCCTAAGGAAAAGGATCCTCACTCAGATTCAGTCTCTTTATTTTTTTTCCTGAAAGACACAGTGGAGCAGTGGAGCAGAAACATAATTGTTCATAAACAGTAATATCAGTGAACAAACTTCTGCACTCACATATAATCAAAGTAATGCAAATTAAAACAATGAGGTCTAATTTTTCACCTATTAAATTAGCAATACATTTTTTAAATGATAAGGCTAACAAGTACTGTGAAGCTGGTAATGCATCAGTTGTTGGTAGTTGGTGTAAATTGGAAAGCAATTTGGCATAAGGAATAAAGTCTTTAAAATGTTTATTTTTTTTGACCTAATAATTTCATTCCTAGGACTTCCATAGAAGAAATAATTTTTTAAAGAAAGGAAAACTATAATATTTATCACAGATAGAAAGGTTTCTGAAAATTAGAAACAAATACCTAATAGCAGCAGAATGGTTTATTAAATTATATATCTGCTCGATGAAATATTATGTATTCATTAAAATCATTTTAATGGCTATGTAGCACCATGGTGATGCTTAGAATGTATTAGGGAAAATAGGATATAAAATTAAGAATGAGCTGTGATTGCAAGTAATTTTTAAATGTCTTCATGCAGATAAAGTGAATATATAAAAATGAAAATAACTGCATGAGAGAGCAGGATAAAGCATGATTTCTTGACTATTGTGAATTATATTTTCTTTATAATTTAATGTGGATGATTTTAGTTCCTCAAGTCCTTCAAAGTCAAATTAGCTTCCATTTTCTCTATCTCTGTGGGAGAATAGGCTCAAGATCCCCCCAGGAGAGTTCCAGGAGGGGCTCTGAGCTGTGGGGTGTGCGGGAGCCCAGGGGCCAGGGCCCAGTCCCCAAGCCCACACCATATCCCTCCCTGCAGGACTTCGCGGAGAATGGCTGTGCCCCCCCTGCAGAGGAGCCGCTGCCAAAGACTGCGCCGTCACCCCTGGTCGAGGTCAAGGACCCCAAGTTCCGAGAGGACCGGAGACCAATCACAGTCCACTTTGGGCAGGTATAGATACTGGCCCTTTTATGGGTCTGTTTCACTTTCTGGTTTGAGGGTCTTATTTTGTTTGTAGCAGAAACTATAGCACATGCCACAGAGAATTTCTCATTCCAGCTCTCTTTGGCAAAGCAGCTTGCAGTTTTCATTTGAAATGTTTATCTGGTACAAACAGTTTTGAAGGTGAATACTCAAAAATCTGGGGCAGACCACATGGCTCTGGTCATCAGCTAGCTCTGAGACTGAATGAAGTCATTAAATGCAGCTGCTGCCTCCCCTACTCCCAAGCACTGTTTAAGGTGCCTGTTAGCTAAGCATCTCATTAGAACATTTTAGCATCCCAGGCCCTTCTTTGCACCTTCAAATAAAAGGCAACAAGCAAAGCCTTAAAAAAAAATCAATTAGGAGTTCTTTATTAATGTACTTCCTGAAAATCAATATTGGGAGTCATGCTTCTCAGAGTAAACATCCTTGCTACAATTCTAAGGATCCAATTTTTTAACCCAACTATTTTCAGTGACCTGAGCATTTGGAATTTTGTCCCCCCCCCCCTTAGTTTACATGTCATGCTCCATATAGAAACTAAAAATTTTTTTATCCATTTCCTATACATAGTTAAAATTTGGGTTGAAAATATTATGTACCTTTCCCTACTTCTCTTGCCTTGTCTCCTTTGGTTAGTGAAAGTCGTAATTTTTTCATGAGAAATGGCTCTGTTAGCAAGATATGGCCATAACTAGAATCTGCAAGGTTATTTATTCTGAAATTGCCTGATTCATTAGCCATTTAATAGCTGAGGCAGATTAAATAGTCTTTATATGATTTTTCCTTTAAATGTGATTGTTATTTTAGCACATAAAGGACCTGGAATTGTGCATTAAAAACATTCCTGTTTTTGACAGCTGTTTATCAAGTGCCTACTACCCACCAGACATTGAGCAATTTAGCAATGAAGGGAACTAATGAAATTATTGCTATGATTGTTACTGGAAGTCGTGAAGTGGTTGAAACATAAGAATTGTCTTCTCTCATCAATCTCTTTAGGTTATACATACATGCCTACCTCTTTTAACTTCAAGTGATTTACCCCTTTTCTGCTTATGTGCCTTAAACGGATGTTATAAAATTTGAAATGTAGTGAGTGCAAATGAAGCAGCACGGGTGAGGCAGTGCTCATTTGGTTAATGATTATCTTGAAATTGCAGCGGTGTCAGAGCCCCTAAAGAGCTGACTGCTCCCAGCCAGGGCCCGTTGGAAAATTCCGCACCCTAGTTTCCCGGCTGTGTTTGCTGAAAGCACAGCCCCTGGTTGTCACCAGCATGGCAGTCCACAGTCAGCTTCTTGCTTTCCTTTGTCCTCATTCCGGCACACACTAACCTGCCATGAAAGGAGCCCCTCGCTGGAGTTCGGAGCCCATTACAGAGAAAGAGGGGGCGGGGGGAGAGGGATTTCATGGTGTTAAACATTCCATTTTTGAAACACAAAAAAAGGAGGCCCTATTTGAAATGGAGAAAGACCTTCTTTCCATTTCAGCAAGAAGAAGAGATGCTTTAATGTCATTCCCAGCTAAATGCAGAATAAGAGTATGTGCATGCACACGGGTGGGGGATAAACAATTAAAAAAGCCACCCCAAACTCTGTTGAAATAAGAGCTGTCTGTGCCTTCACAGGTCTGCAAACTGGAGAGGATGAAAGTGGCTTTTTTCCCGTTTGTCACTTCCCTCACGTGGCTGCCAGCATTATGCAAGTGTACAGGAAGGGAGGATTTTTTTTTAATGCATGCATGTGGATTAAGGTCAAGCCCCTTAGTATCAGCCATGCAGCGGGCTCTCCCTTCCAGCTGCAGCCACAGAGCCTACCCACAGCCACGAGATGCCTTAATTGAGACGTGCTGTCAAAGTGACAAACACATTTGCATACAGTCTACACTCTATTTATTTTCTCTGGAAAGGTCTACAGTCTGCTGTTGGTTGAACACTCTTAATCAGTTTGCTGTAAGTGAACTGCCAGCTAGCTCACTTGTCCCGTCCCCTTCTTCATTAGGTGACAGATTAGCTGCTGGGGGATGGGCTAGGAAACCATAGACCCCTTTCTTTTAACTCTTTCCAGCTTTGCCTTTGGCTGTCCTTCAGTGCTTCCCTAGAGCCTGGTTTGATGGCCCATTGGCCACAGCATGTAGAGCTACTGCTACTGGCAGTTGAGAGTTTTAGGGACTCTGGTGTTCTTCCTAAAGGACAGGCCTTTGAGTTTTAATTCAAACATTTTTGCCACACTCTCCTACCATCTGTACTGTCTTTGTTACTTGATGTTTGTCTTTAAACAGATTCAAATCTGAGAACCATACCAACTTTAGCTTCATCTTAAGTGATTGGTGTAATCATGAGTTTAATGTACTCACCCACTTTTTTCTAAACATAAGAAAACATTAGGCTTACCCATAGATAAGTGAATCCAGTCATAGAGCCCTAGTGTTATATATTTTCTTTTGGGGGGAAAAATTGATTCCATAATATCGTTCGTCATCTCAGCCATAGTACTTAAAGAAAGACATCATTAGCCCTGTTTTAGGGACTCAGAGATGGAGCTCAGAGACCTGAAAGGAACTGCCCGAGACTATGTCAGAGGCATGGAAAGCAGAGACTATGTGACTCAGGCCCACACCAGCTCCTATAGCAAGAGGGATTCAGCCACTCAGTGTGTCTGGTGAAGCTGATGTGTCCCAGCAAAATAATTCACCTAGCAAATGCTGCATAGTAACCTCAGGAAAGTCTTTGCATTTCTGTGGGTTTCATTAAAAACCCCAGTGAGGATCCCCACTATTGAGATGGCTGCATTAATCTCTCCACCCTGAAAAGATGGTGCCCATTCAGCTAGCCAGGGCAGCTCCATGGTGATACCCACTGGGTGACAGAAAAGGGGGTTGCGTCAGGGTGGCCCGCGTCAGGAAAGAAGATACTCTCTCTTCCTCTGCCTCAGGGTCTCAGCAGAGGTCCTACTTTGAGGCTGAGGCCACCCCTCCTTTCATTTATGCATCTGTTCACCCACATACTATGTGTAAGATGCATAAGGCCCCAGGCTCCAGCCTGGTACAGTGTAACAGTGGAGACAGAGCAGCGCATCAATAGTCCCACCCCCGAATACAAAGGATAATGAGAGAGGTGAGCCCAGTGCACTCTGAGGGCCCCACAGACTCTGCACAGCCTCAAGCTGGACCTTACATTAAAAGTTATTTTGTCAACAAATTGAACTCACTAGTAGGTCATTTGTTTGCTAAAGCAAATGTAAGTTACACCACTCAGAGCTTGTGATGAGCAAAATAAAAGTCGATTTGTAGTTGGCCTCTGCATCTTTATCATTTATGGTTTCTTTGAAGAGTTCAAAAGTGTCAGATAGCTGGAGAATGCCTATTTCTACCTTGGAAAATGTTTAAAGAGGATTTAAGTGATTCTTTTCCCCCTTCTTATGTTTAGAATCAATTGAGAAATAAGGTCCAAGAGACAGTCCTATGAGATTAAAATGCCAGCTTTTTAAATTAAGACTAAAAGAATATTGCTTTAGACCTGAGGCCAAATGGTTGCTAAAAACATTGCCTCAGAATTTAAAAGACTGACTTACTTTGGACCAAATAAATGGACTATGACAGCCTGCAGGCTCCCAGCAAAGAGGGACTCTGGGTGGAGCTGGCAGGAGTGGGGGAGCTTGCTAAATTCCTTCCCATCCCCCAGGAAAAGGATGAGAAGACAGGCAGAAACCACCTAAAGGTTCCCCTGCTTTTCTCTGATGGAAGAGTAAATGGCTGCAGACCGGCTCAGGAAGCAGTGTCCCCTCTGCAGGGCCTGGCAACTCCCCCAGCCCGAATATCTTGCCTTGAGCCTCTTCTCTTGAGAAGTGTTGGCAAAGGTAGCCGCTCTGTAGAAATTGCTCTGCTCCCTGCATTTAATCAGATGGCCAAAGCACTAACTACTTTCTCGTCTGTGCTTGTTGCGTTGGTCTTAACCATAAGCTAATGAGGAGGCCTTGTAGCCCTTATACAAATGAGGAAACGGCTCAGCTCAGACGGCATTTGCTGGAAGGAGGAAATCTGCTCTAAAGCCAGTGTGGCCCTTCAGCTTCTCTGAGGACCCCATGTGTAGCTCTTGACCATGTGTAGCTCTCCCTCCTGTTGAGGGAACTGGGCTGGCTCTAGAGTCCTGAGACAGTGGATGCAGCCTGCTCAGGCTGTTGACCAGAGCGAGGACAACTTTCTCTGGAGCCCTCCAGTGATGGAAAAGCCCACTGCCTGAAAATGTGCAGTGAACCCCTTTTAGGGCTCTATCTTTGTTTCCCCCAACTGACTGATCTGCAAACAGAATAATTACCTGCTTCCTTATATGTCAAACGCTAAAAAGTTTGCATTGACAGGTGTCTCTATCCTTCTGTCATTTGAGCAAAGACCTATGACCTTGTTTAATGTTGAGCTCAAAAAGCTGGTTAAACCAGAGGTGCAATGGATCCCCAGTGCGACTTCCAGAGAACTAGCCAGAAAGCTTTGGACACCATCCTGGCACCAGCTCTCAGAATGGGTTGCTGCTTGTCTGCAGAGTTCTTGCTTTTCATCCTTGAGCTGGCCATTTAGCACCTATAGCTTGCTGGGCAGAAGTCACCTATCCAGCAAATGGCCTCTCAGTAGCCTTGGCTCTGGGTGACCCTCCTGGGCCGGGGAGATGGCTCAGTAGAATAAGCACTTGCCTGGCAAGCACAAGTTCAATCTCTGGTACCGCAAAAAGAAAGAAGGAAAGAAAGAAATAAAGGAAGGAAGGAAGGAAGGAAGGAAGGAAGGAAGGAAGGAAGGAAGGAAGGAAGGAAGGAAGGAAGGACCCTCCCTTGGATTCAGCCATTGCTCCCAGCATCTCCAGCAGGTGTGCTGTGTTTTCCAGACACCTTAAGTGCTGCACTCCAGGGAGAAAACCCTATGCTTCTTCCATCCAAGTGCTGCTGCTGTCAGTCTGTGCACCACCCCAGAGCCTCCCTCTCCCCCAACACTGTGAAGTCCGTCTTCCATCCACTCTGCTTCAGCCTTGATGCCTTCCAAGTGTGTGATCACTCAGCTGCACTGGGCCACAGGCCCCTGAGCTGCACCCCGCTGTGGTCCCTACATGGCCCTGAAGGGGCCACCCGAAGTATGCACAGGAACTGTGTCGCTCCTCTCCTAGCCTCCCGAAGGTATTCCATTTTCTGTCTTGGCATGGCTCATGAGGACCTTCACCACCTTTCTCGTCCTTTCTCACAGTAGATCCCTTTTATAAATCCTCCCCTGGGAGGAGTTGATTGTGCTTGTGTTTGTGCTATGCTGGACTTCACACATGCCTCGCTTCCCACACAGCCTTGTGGTCACTTCTTTCATGCCTGCCTTTTCCATGAAAAACTGAGTCTCTCAAAATCTGTCTTCTGGAGGGAGGGCCTGCCACAGAGCTGACTGGCTGTAAACAGCCCAGGGTTTTGTTATTGCTCTGGATATTTAAATTAGGTCCTAACTGATTGGCTATTGTTTAAGCACTCATGGTGTGTCCAGCAAGTTATTTGGCTCTGTTTCAGTGGTTATGCTTATAATTCCGTTCATTTGGTTTGTTTGGGTTTTTATTTTAATTTTTTTTAACTTTTTAATTTTTTTTTAAATTCTGTTCATTTGAACAAGAAAAATGAATATTCAATTAGTGGTCAAAAACTGTTTCCAAATTCACTTTCCATTTAAGGATTAGTTTCCAAGTAGAAACAGCTTTGGGTTATAGAAGTTTAAATCCTGTCTCATTTTACTGTATCAGTTTTTATGAGATCCTAAGAAAAGGGAGAAGAAAGAAGCAGACAAGGAGGACTTCCTCCGCTCCACCCCACCCCAGGGCTAGCATTCCTGTGCAAGGGAGAGCAAAGAGAAGAGCCAGAGAGGAGAGGCCCACTGTCCCTTGAATCTTGTGGGGTAAAGCAGCTGTGTAAGTCAGATGTGAAGATTTATCAGTAAAAGAGACTAATTATACCAACCACACAATGTGAATATAATGTGCAGTGTATGGGATTTTGTTTTTAACTTTAAAGATACTCTTCTTTAGGAAGTTGGAAAATTTGAAAATAGACTGGGATGGTAGATGACATTGTTAACTTCATGATTTTTGCATGTACTCCTTATCTTATTCCTGTGAGATACATGCTAAAGTATTTAGCAGTGAAATGTTATGATGCCAAAAACTTACTTTCAAATGGTATGGCCAAAAAATCATACACATACATACAAACATGTAGGCACACATACCTAGACACAAACATACATAATTCACTCCCAGCAACAGGAAGATAAAAATATATATATATATATATATATAAGTAGGATATATATATATCCTACTTCCCTTAAATTTAACTGCTGATAGGCAAATATAGAACAATTTGTAGTAACAGTGAGGTAGCATGGATGAACCACAGATCGATTGCTTGATTGAGCCTCTCTCTCCCCAACACTGTGAAGTCCCTCTTCACAGTGGGACTTCAAGGTCTCAATATGTAGTTCAGGCTGGCCTTGAATTCACAATGTAACCCATGTTGGCCTCGAACTCATGGAAATCCTCCTTCCTCGGGCTTCCAAGTGCTAGAATTACTGATGTAAACCACCACATTCAGCAAGCAGATTTTAGAATCAAGCAGGCCTGCTCTCAAATGTCATTTGTCACTAACTACCTGATGACTTTCAAAAAGTTCCTTAGCTTCCACGCAACTGTTTGCATACCTTTAAACAAGAGTAACAGTACCCATGTCATATGTCACTGTCAGGATTAAATGAGATATCGCCTGTGAATAACTTATGTAAATGATGCAGGCTGGCAGTAAACCCAAGGTAAACAGCAGTCTGCCTCCCCAGTGAGAAGGAACAGAGCCCTGTCCTCTCAATGCATAGCCATCCTCTTGGACCTCCAAACAAGTCCACCCTTGGGCTGCCTCTTACCTTTACAGGAAGAAACTGGCCTGTGTCCCTACAGCTCTTGATAGGAAAGCAAAGTGCATTCCAAAAGAGGCCAATGTCATCACACAGAAGGAGAGGTACTGGTGGTGTGGGCATGGGGTGCATGGCAGCTCAGCACACCAGCCTCAGGGTGAATAAGCTAGTGAGTGTTGGTCTATGGTCTCAGTGTGACTTTCTCAGTCAGACTCTTCATCCACATTCTCAGAACCCTAAGACCAAGCTCTGTGTAAGCTACTCCTTCCAGCCCTATTCTTCTGAAGCATATTTCCCCCTTCCCATTGCCCCTTTTTCTGCTCTTTTCAAGCAATCTTTGTGTGAGAAAGCAGAGCCACCTCAGTGTGCTGGCTGCCTTCCCTCCAGTTCTGATTTGGCCTGTGTACCAGCTTCAGTGACCATGACAGCACCCTGCCTTCCTTCCTGGTGGCACGGCTGTGCAAAGTTGTTTCAACTCACTGCCACTGCCAAAAGCAGCATGGTCTCAGCGACAGTAGCTAGGCCTAGCTTCACGTGTGCACTCCATTTGCCACAGCCCAGGTTAGCCCAGAGACAGCTTTCTGATGGCTGAGGTTTGCCCTTCTAGGCAGACACATTTAATTTCAGAAGGAAAAATTTATCAATCAAAAAAGAGAAATCAGATTGGAGAATTCAGGAGATTTCTGACCGAGCAGTCACTGTTGCCTTTGTAAGGAGTGCTCCTCTCACTGCCAGGACCTGGTGAGGCCAGGAAGCATGGCACCATGGGTAAAGTTCCTAGTCTACATGGAAGGGCTGAGAAATGAAACCAGTTTAAAAAAATCCAGCTTCAAAATAGCTTGCTTTGTAAGCTATACCATAGACACTGGACATAGTGAAGGTGAGGTACAAAAAAGCTGAGGCCAAGGTTAGTCTCCTCCTACTCCCACTGTCCTTCTGGGATCTGAGCACCTGAGTCTCAGCTAGGTGTCTCCTATGTGCTAGGAACCCAATGGACTGAAAGTAGCTGGAGTGGGGCCAAGCTGCTCACCATCTGCCAGGCACCAGGCACCTGGCACCTGGAGAAACAGGTCTTTGTCTCACTTGAGGGACCACCACCAGCAGCCAAGCAGCAGGTCAGCCCAAGTAATCTTCTCAGCTACCCCATGAAAGTCTTAGGTTTTATCCGTTGGCACAGGAGAAGACAGGTACAGGGAGGCTGGGGACTTCACCAGGGTATGGGGCTCAGAAGCAGTAGTGATGTTCAAAGCCTCTAATGATTGAGTCCTTGCAGCTCTACTGAGAACACCTGTTTCCTCTGGGTCTGCAGCAGCCTGGCAGATGGCTGAGGGTCCCAGGAAGCTAGACTACAAGAAAGGTGTGGCTCCTGGTTTCCTTCCAGACCTCAGGCCCTCCTTAATGTTTCGGGGCTTCCAATGGAACCAAGATAAGTAAAGCTAGTACCTACACCTGGTGAAGACTGTACCAAGCCCACATGAGTATGCTGGGTGCTTTTCTGGTATGTGTGAAGGAGTAGAATATGGTATGAAGCTTGGCTTGTGCAGAAGTTCATATTGGCAGTGTCAGGTGGCAGTTCAGCAAAACCAGAACAGGGCCTGTTATACGAATCCCCGTTAGTTCGAATATTCAGCTATTATCATAAGAGAGAGATAGAGCACTACCAAACAGGTACTTGTAAAACTCAAAGAGAATGATTATCTATACTGGCTTCTAGTCTGGTATGACCCAACAATCAAACTATGTCAGTCAGGCTCATTGTTTCTGCTGTGTTTGTTGGCTTTGCCTCTCGTGGTACCATTCTTTTTTTTTTTTTTTTTTTTTTTTTTTTTTTTTTTTTTTTTGTCTTTTTGAGACAAGGTCTCACCATGCAGTTCAGGCTGGCCTTAAGCTCACTTTATAGCTCAGGCTGGTCTCAAATTCACAATAATCCTCCTGCCTCAGCCTCCTGAGTGCTGGGATTACAGGCCTGCGCCACCACGCCCAGCTCTTGTGGTACCATTCTATGGAGGTTTCCCTGTCTGAGTAATGAGATGAGTGTGGTAGCTGCAAATCACACCTTTCTAGATACAGCAGCCACTTGGAGGTACCTTCCATACAGGTATGGGCTTTTTGTACTAAACTGGTCACTGTGGCCAAAGGCTGGCTGTGCTATGATAGAAATGCATCGGAAGCAGACAAGTGTAATTCCTAAGAAGGAAACCAGGCAGCTCTTATAATAAAAAGAGAAAAGATCACTGTACTGAAGCCAAACAGGAAACATTGTCCCAGCCTCTTGTCCTATTGCCTGATAGCAGAGAAAGATCAATACTTCGAGCTGTGGAATCTTCAAATCAAGAGTATACAGGGCTGGAGCCAGGAAGATGGCTCAGTAGAATAAGCGCTTGCCTGGCAAATGTAAGGGCCTGAGTTCAATCCCTGGGTTCCAGAAAAAAAAAAAAAAAGAATATACAGGGCTGAATCCAAGTCAGATGTCAGCTGGGGCACCAGACAGAGACGGGTCCAAAGAGGAAGGGCAGAGCGGAGCAGAGGAGACCAGGGAGGTAAGAGGCAGGTGCTCTAGGCGGAAGGGGTGGAGACAGCTAGCCATAGCTCTCTGCAATGGCTTCTTGGAGAGCAGCAGAATCAGCTGCAGTCCAGGGGCCAGGCGTGGAGAGTTGGAGGAGCCAAGAATCTGGGTCTTTTGTTGAGCCAGTATTCGCTGATGCTCTTCTGAGCCACTTCCATGAAAATAGGGATAACAGTGACCCAGTCTCTGACTTCTGGGAGCCCAAATTGAACCACAGTAGCTGGTGGCTCAACTTAATCCTCTGGTTGTTCTGAAAAGCCTATGTGATCAAGCTGTGGGACCCCTAAGATCCCCATTTGCCCTTTCATTTGTCTTTATCTGCAGCCAGTTCAGTTCTTAGGGCCACTTCCTGCCAGCATCCTTAGGATGTGCCCATCACCTCCTCTCTGGGAACTTGCTGGACAGCACTGCAACATCAGCACAAAGAGTGATCATGTCCTTACTCTTTGGCTGCTTCAGAGCAAGGCAGAGTACTTATTTCCCTACAGTGGGTGGGAGCTGCCCCTTCAGGTTTGTACCAGATACATTTGGAGAGTTTACCCAGGAAGCTAAACATCACAGCTCTTCTGAGTTGTTCTAGGATGGGATGGCAGATGACTTCCTGCTAAGTGCCAGGTTTCCCTGTCCCTAGACCAGGCAGTCCCTGCTTGCTTTTTCCAGCTGATCACAATGAAGAATTGTCACCTTTAGATCATTCCTTTCAGGCATGATGGTGCACACCTGTAATCCCAGTACTCGGAAGGCTGAGGCAGAAGGATCTCAGTGAGTCCAAGGCCAGCCTCAGCTACATAGTGAGTTCAAGGCCAACCTGAACTGCATCACATAACCCACTCCAGAAAAAAAGTAAATCGTTCCTTTCCCCAAAGTGAGTTCTCCAAAGAAGTCTAAAATACACAAAACAGAATGGAAATTGCACTGGCTGGCTGCAGCATGACTGATAGAAATAGAGTCTGGCGCAGAAGGAGGGCTGAGCTGGGCTTTGTACCCAGAGCCAGTGCTCTCCCCAGGTTCTGGCCTGCCTCTGCTTGCCTCTGTGGGAGCCATGGGATAGATGCGTGCTCTGCCATGGCTTCTCACACCCTTTTGGATTTGACATCTCCCAGTGCCCATTTCTAACCTGGTCCTGTCTCATGACCTTCAGCTGTGGCTTATACTACCCAGAGACTCCCTAGATCCTCACCCCCTTCCCAACCTGCATCAGTACATCAGGACTCGGCGGGTATCAGTATGAGTTAGTCAGCCCCTCGGCCCTCTAGAATGTAAGCATCCCCCAAGATGTGCCCCATCTCCCCCTGGTTACCAACTGTCTGTAGGATCAGAGCATCCCGGGCTCCGGGGCCCTGCTACCTCCCAACCCACCTTGACCACAGTGGGCTTTTGGGTCTACTTTTGGCCAGTTCCTGCTCATCTTCCAAAACTATATGAGGTACCCCAACATCAGGCAGTCTTTTTCTCTAGCGCCCCCTCCCTGTGTTATATTCATTTACTGGCTCTTTTATGGGCATTTGCTCCAGGCCAGACTCCAGGCTAGGTATGGGGGATCCTGAGATGAATCAGCTCCCCCTCTCTCTGCCCCCAGGAATGTCATTCGTCTTCTGTCCCACCTGAATCCTGCCACCTCTCCCAGTATCCCTGCCCTGGCTGTGTCCCCCACCCCCACCCCTACCCCTGATTTTGCCATGCCTCCACTGCTTTGCTATGCTGCACTAGTACCAACCCTGTCGGCTGCTTGCTGGTGATGCATTTATGCACAGTCCCCAGCCAGAGGCAGTGTTGGCTTCATCTCACTATTCTTGGCACCTCACAGGGCCTGGCACAAACAAGCTGCCCAGTGGGAGCTTGGGGAATGACCAAATGGTGAGCAAGTGAGTGCCTAAAGGAAAGCAAATCGGGAAAAAGATGTGGGCAGGTCAACTCACACCTATGCCCTTGAGCAACTGATCCATTCAACAGAGCAGAAGCTAAAATTAAAAAAAAAAAAAAAAGAGGGGCCCCTCATTCCACAATACCCGTACCTGCTTTAGAATCCAGCATGCAGAGCAGGGTTGTGAGTGACAGGCCTCCTGAGTCCCAAGACCGTCCGTGTTCAGCAGTGTGACAGCAGGGCCTCTTTGCCAGGGGACCAACCAGAACCTAAAAACAGCATTGCTTTTAAGGTCTGCATTGGAGCCGCTCCGTATCTAGCTCCCTGCCAAGGAGATACTGAGCCCAGCAGGACGGGAGCAGAAAATCTGATTCAGCGAGACCAGAAGAGGCCTTTTCTCAGATTAGAATTCTCTGTGCCAAAGGTGGGGAGTTTATCACAGTAGGGAAGGGGAAATAAAACATAAAATATTGAAAATAAATTATATCCCACAAGCAAGATCCTCCTAGAGTCAGCTTGGTGTCCAAGCTGCACAGGAAGTCCCTGCCCTGGGGCCATGGAAAAGTGTGTGTGTGTGCGCGTGCGCATGCGTGCGTGCGTGTCCACGTGTGCCTGTGTGTGTGCATGCGTGCGTGCGTGTAGGGAGCTGCTGCTGCATAGCCCACATCAATCTCTAATGTTAGACCTAAGCACTGCCTATGACCTGGGTAAGTATTAACCTGTCCCTGCCATGGGAAAGGGATAACCAGGACCAGCTAAGAGAAGGGAGGCAGGAGCAGGTCAGACAGACTATGAGGGTTTTCATTGTGATGTGGGCTTTCTATGTCAGAGCCACGCCCCTCCCCAAGCATCATCTCGCTCAACCTTTTCAGCAGTCCTATTAAATCCATGCAGTTATTGTTATCCCAGGAGAGCTGAGGTTTAGAGAGGTTAAACAGTTTGCCCAAGGTTGTACAGTAAGAGGCATGGCAAAAATTCAAACCAGGCCTATCTACTGCTCCAGCCTAGGCCTTCCCTACACTCCTTATCAAGTCCTCTTCACCAGTTTTACCTACTTCCTCAAGCCTTCCATGGAGAACACCGGTGTCACTGCCCAGCCGTGTGGCTTGGGATGACTGCAGAAGGCAAGGTCACTTGGTCCTGCTTCTCTCTCACCCCTAGGGGTCATGGCTCTTGCCAGGACCTGGAGCTTTGCTTTATCCCCAGGATGAATCTAGCTAATCTCCAGATGCTGTAACAGGCATAAGAACACAACTGTGTTGCCCTCTGGATGCCTACTGTGTGCCCGGCACTGTACTCTGAGCTCCCTTTTTTTTTTTTTTTTTCTATCCTCTTCCCAAGACTGCTGCATTAAGGATCACTGTCACCCCATTTTCAACAGGGGTAAGGGCCAAACCTAATCCCCTGACTATTACAGTGAATTCAGATTAGCACTTCTGCTTCTGCCTTACTGTCCTTCTAGGTAGATCTTGGGACAGCACAGTAATGACAGCAGCTGCCTGGCTGTGTGCCAGTTCCCTGCATACTTAGCTGAAGTTGCGTTGACCGTGTCCCTAATTGGGGACTTTTTTTGACTGGTTAGTTTTAGTGTCAGTCTGCATAGTTCATGTCTTCTTGACTACTGTGTCACATTTTCCATATACTGCAAAGAATTTTTCAATGCAGTATAATAAAAGAATGGGTAGAGGATACACAAAAGGAACTTCTCCAAAAGGATACTGAATATATCCCATTTTTGACGCAAGTATCATAAGGGAAAACCATTGCCCAGAAGCAATTTAAACTGTATTCCTAGGGCATTGCTGTCCATCAGCCACATGGCTCCATGACTACAGCATTTCTTGGCCCTCCCTGAGATGGCCAGGTCCCAGACCTCCGCTAAGTGAACTTCTCTTTATGTATTCTAGAGGGATTGGCAATGAGTGTTGCTTTGGGCAGCAAGTTGGACTTTGGCAGGATGGTGCCTTGAAAGGCCTGGTAGAGTGAGCGGTCAGCAGGAGGATAGCCTTACACTTGTCTCTCAAGTGTAAGGACTTTTCTGTTGGCAGAGACAGGGAAGGAAGGAAGAAAAGACAGTATATGCTCAGGGCTGACCACCACTTACCACACCCCTGGCCATGGTGACCACACAAACTCTTCATCCCCCCCCCCCCAACCTCCTACAAACTCTTCTTTCTCTGCATTCCTCTCATGTTGTTTTAAGTTTGTTTGTTTGGGGTTTGGTTTGGTTTGGTTTGTTGCTGTTGTTGTTGTTGTTTTATATTTAGGACAGGGTGTACAGGGTCTCACTGCATAGATGGAACTTGTAGTGATCCTCCTGTTTACAGCCTCCCAAGTGCTAGGATTACAGGCGCACACCACCACCCCCAGTCTCAACTGCCGTCTCAGCGTGCCATGAGAGTGGGGCCAGCAGGGCAGTCCCTGGAATCGAACTTCCAGCCCCAGCATCAAAGCAGATGCTTTAATCTGCTGAGGTAATTTGGCCACCCCTCATTTTGTGATTAGAAATCCTGAATCTGATCAAACATGGAGACCTACACCTAGAATCCCAGATACTTGGGAGGCTAAAGTAAGTTAATCCCAAATTTAAGACCAGCCTGGGCAGTTAGGAATGAGAGAGAAGCAGGACCAAGTGACCTTGTCTCAAAATAAAAAGGGCTATGGATGTTGCCTGGCATGTGTGAGGCCCTTGGTTCTTCCCTCGGCACTACAAAAGAAAAAACTGGAAGCATTGGCATTCCTTTGTAGGAAGTTATTCTCTTATGGCCTCATGAATTCTTTCCTCCTGTCCTGCAACACAGCAAGCCGTGCCAGATGCCACGGCCCCAGAGTCACAGGGCTAGAGATGTTTGCTGCCTTTATGGTACTCAGGTCTGGGAGAGACAGCTGAAAGCCACGCAGAAGGCAAGATGCTAATAGACACAGGTGTACTGGTCCAAGCAGGGCACTAAAGGTGCCTGGGGGAGACCAGACTAGGCCCTCAGAGGATGTGACTTTGCAGCCTTCAAGATAAGTTGTGTATAAAGTAGAGCGTGACTTGAGTGACTTTTCACTTCTTTTTCAGGAAAAATGGTGCTTGGGTGGAGAGGAAAAAACAGGCGGGTCAAGAGCCCAGCTGCAGCAGTAGGCAGTGACCAGGCCTTGCAGGAGCCTGATCGGTCCCTGTGGGTAGCTAGGAGTCAGAGAGGTTGTATCTGGGGAATGACAGCTAGGAACATTTATTCTGGAGTGCTGTGGGGAGGAATGAAAGCACATAAGACAGGAAGACCCCTCATGATGCCATAACCTTTCATGTAAGAACTGGGTGAGCCTGACTGAAGACACTGCATTACGGGCTGAAGATAAGGGGAAGGTAGGAGACCAAAGACGGGGCTGAGCGGGCAGTTGGCGTGGAATGGTATGAGAGTGGGCACTGCCTGCGTTCCTCCTTGTGCAGCCAGCACACTCTGCAGAGGTCTGAAATGCAGCCATAATGGGGGAAGGGTGTCCTCTGGGCTGTGCAGAGCCATGCCCAGAGCAACAGGCAGAGAGACAAAAGTGGCCTGCTTGGGAGAAATGGGGTTCCGCTCCCTTCACCTGCATTGCCCTGCATTTTCACAGGTGTTTGTCAGCTACCCGTCCTATACACTCTGGTCCTATGAGCTCTAGGATCTGTGTGGCTTGCTTCATCCGTGCCCTGCCCCCATCCTAGGGTATGGACTGTTATGACTCCCACTCCCCAGATTGCCAGCTTTTCACTGCCCCAAGTCATTTCAGCCAAGGATGATGTGTAGTTATGCTGAACCAACTTTATAGGCAGCCTTTTAAATGCAGGGCTGTGCCCGTGATGGGTGGAAAACATCCAGTTGTTTAGCCAGCAGCCCACAAGAACCATGCACAGGTGGCTTGTTAGGGCTTTTATGCCAAGGATCCCATAAATAAATAGCAGTGTGTCTTGGTGCATCGGGGCTGGAATAAGGAAATAAGAGGCACTGTATAAATAATACATATTTATAAAATAAATATATCAATACATTAGTGCATGTAGCCATAACCAGATCACCTACTTTAACAATCATGGAATGTGCCAAGGGTCTGCCAAGTGATTGGCTTCCATCTATCCATGTGCATCAGCACTAGAAATGACCGCCGAAGGGAGGGGGTCCTCCTGCATGCTGACCTTCAGGCCTTTGATCAAGGCAAATGGTGAGATTGCAGGTGGGCACCCTGACACACAACTTTTCTGCCAAGCTGTGACACCTACTGTGACCGTGTGTTCCTGCAGATGTCTTAGGTCTGCTGCCAAGCAGAAGGCTGATTAGCACCAAGTTGCAGGACGTAATGGGTTTGTGCTACAGGAAGATGGTTGGCTGCAGGGAACAGGTTTTCTAATTATGCAGATATACACTGGCTTGCAAAGGGGCCTGGTGAGTTGACTTTCTTAAGTGACTCTTCCCAGAGCCGTGTAACTTCTGGATGTTCACCCTAAAGGCAGGGCTGTGTTTTCAGAAAGGCCATTTCCCATCTCAGCTACCCCTTTCTGGGCTCTGAACCCCAGTGGGCATCAGGCTTGGGCATCTGGAGCTCTGAAGAAGCACTGACAGGATAGCCGCTGGAATGGGCTCCCCTCCCCTCGGTTGTAATGGCACAATGCTGGATTTCAGTATTTTAAATGAAAAATATATGCAGTTAGCTGTGCGCTGACAATGTCCTTGAGGATTTGACAGTGAGATTTTCCAGCAGTTGGTCTTCGTTAGGATCCTGGCGGTGTTTAATAAGGCAGTCGAACTGCTGGCACCTTGGGTTCCTGTTTGTTCTCCAAGGGCTCAGGGGCTGCTGCGGTAAGCACATCGACCAGAGCTGATCATTACAAGGGCGTACGCCACCATGAATAAAAATGTCACACGTTTTCCCATCTCACAGCGGTACAAAATGTCAGTCCTGTCAAACACACATTGCAGGGAGCTGTGTGCAGTCCGTACAAATTGGAGAGCTGCATATTCCCCCAGCCTTCTGATATTCTTCATTTGAAGCTGAAGAAAAACAGTTGTTAACCTATTAGCTAGGATTTTAAACTCTGCTGAGGCGCTGGATGGTAGACTTTGACACAGATAGAAATGTATTCCAGGGTCCAGGAATTTTAAACCAGGTTCTCCATCCATTTGTTCCATGGGAAGAAAAAAAAAAAACACCACCCCTCTGTCTAGTGAAGCTGTCTTTCTTTAACAGACACACAGGGGAAATTTTGGGATATTTCACATCTAAGCTTCCTATTGCCTCCACGTTTGTATTCCACTCAAAAACTCTCTTGCTTTGGGGAATGGCCCTGGGCTCAATCTGTTAGGCTGGGATACTTCTGGGTTGAGTTGTTCCTGATCACAAATGAGCCAGGTATGTTTCCAGTCTTGTGGACAGATGTCACCAGTCTTGTGTCCCAAATGATGGTGACAGTGACTGGCCAGACATTGGATGTGTGCTTGGTGAAGACTTTTGATGCTGGTTTCCCTGTCTTGAGCGGGCATGTACTTTGCACTTATGGCATGCCTGGACGCGTGCCAGGAGCCAGGTGCCCATGTGAACCCTGCAGGACTATTCTTCTTAGGGGAGTGAAGGAGGAGCACCCCCCTCTTTGGAGTGGGAGGAGAGGGGAGAGTTCTCAGGGAAGAAAGTGCAGCCTTGAGGGATGAGCAGGAATCCATCAGGTGGGCAACTGAAGAAGTGGTTTATGGTACCGGTGTGGGAGCCACAAAGCACAGAGGCATGCAAGGGACAGAGCAGGTGCTCTTCGGGCTGGAGAGTGGAGCCTCCTCATACTGGGGTGAGAGGTGGAGCTCACAGGGGAAGGGCCTGGGTTTTGTGCTGCCTTCTGTGGACAGCAATGTGACCAGGTCCCCGGGACTTTGGGTAGCAGTGAAAGTAGTCAGAAGGAGTCAGTAAACTCCCTGTCCAGAGGACACAACATTCTTCTCTGTACCACTGAAAAATCAGGAGAAGGCTTTTAGTTTCATTTCCTGGGAGCATACTGTTTGGGGTAGACATGATTTCAGAGAGATGATGAATTAGTCTTGGTTTTGCTGAGCTGGTCCTGGCCCTTACTGTACTGAGCATTTCCTCACTGAGTAGGGGCATGGGCCTGCTGCAAGGCAGGCAGCTGCAGAGCCAGACCTCCCCATGTGCTCAAAGGGACCTACCAGGCCGGAAAGCTCAGAGGATGGTAGAGAGAGAGCCAGGGAGGAAAAAGAGGAGCATCCTCAGGCCCAAGGGAATATGTCTGCCTTTGCCTGCTGCTGCCACTGTGTGCCAATCTCACAGGAAGACAGGGACTCATGGACACTTGAGCTCAAATTGTGGCTCTCCCACCTGTTACCTGTGAGGCTTGGCCTAGGCACTGAGCCACACAGCCTCAGTTTCTATATCTGTCAAATGAGATTTTCCCTCCCTAGAGTATTGAGATCATGGCGCCTTACATGTAGAGCTCATAGCACAGGGCTGGATACATAGAAGATGCCAAGAGATGGTAGCCTTTGACAAAATAAGAGAGGGATCAGATCTACCAAGATCTAAAAGTTATCCTTTAACCTCCATACAAGTCCCCACACCCTGAGAATGTCACCCCAGCACCCTTAATGGCATCCCAGATGGCCATCCCAATGTAGGTAGCAGCAATGTGCCTGCCTCCTGCTTCTGTCTGGGCAAAGAATGGCACACGTCAGCAAAGCTCCCTATCCCTGCCCAGCCACTGGGAGCATCTGGTACCCGACCTCCAGCCACCAATGGGATGCCACCTATTCAGCCTGTGCACCTGCACTGCCTAAAAACAAAGGGCTCCCCTCCCCCTCCCTACTGTTGGCCAACCTCCCTCCCCCACCACTGTCCCCCAAGCGGCCAGGGTCACCCGGCAGCCACACAGCCTTCTCTCCCAGCTGCCTGGCTGCTTTTGTTCAGCATGTGAACTTCCCCGTCAGCCAAGCTCCTTGCACGGGAAGTAATCAGGGATCTTGACAAGGCTTCAAACCACAAATGCCACTACAAATTAACCAGCACCACTACAAAATACTACTCCTGTCAACATCGGGGAAGAATGCACTGCTCTTCAGGACCAGTCTGAGACGGCTTTCAGCTCAACACACACACAGGCTCAAAGAGGATGCCGGGCCCAGCTGGAGAGAACAGCTTCACAAGCGCCTTGTGGAGGGTGGGTAAGCGAGCCCTCGTCCTGAGCATGCCCTCTCCAGGGGCCACTCCCCAGGCCCATGGCAGGTGCTCTGCTTTTCTCCCCAGGCCACCTTCCATCCTGAACACCCCTCAGCCCCTTTGCAGGTGCCCCCTCCAGACAGCAGGCTGTGGAACACATATGTCTGGTAGCCAGAGATCAGCCCAGCAGCACTCGCGATCTCCTGTGGGGTGTGAATGTGGGTGAGACCTCAGCTTCCTGTCTAGAATGATATCACAAAAGAGCCCCTATGACAGTCACCAGCGCAGCTGTGCTGTTGTGAATGCTACCTGGTCTATCAAGGGTGCTCCAGCACATGGACTCTCTCCCTTCTCTTCAAAGAAGCCTTTCTTTGTGGCCCTGAGTGAGTGGCCCACTGAGATGTGGCCCATCTGGTGGACAGTTCGTCCTGTGGAGCATCTTATATGACCATCCCAGCAGATGATGGTTTGTTACATCTCCAGATACTTCAAGGCCAAGGGTCAAAGAGAATGCCATGCTGAGCAGCTCCAGCCCAGGGTATGTGCCATGTGACCCTGGGGCCTGGTCTGTTCCAGTCACCCTTGACTGAACTCTGAAGCAAACGCAAGCATTTGATCCTCCCCAACAAGCAAGATCAGTTTGGTCGAGGCTGAAGGAAGAGGACTAGAAATAATGACAAGAGTTGGGGGACAAGCGAGAGCCATGCTTGAGAGAGCTGGTTGGGCATTTCAAAGGAAACACTCCACAAAAATATCACTTCAATACACTCTCTTGTGGAAGCATATCAAAAGAAGCCCTCTTTTATTTCCATACCTTGCATAATAGCAGATTTCCAGTCCCAAAGAGTAGAGGAGCCTTGCTCCCAGCCCAGAGGCCCTTTGTAAAGCTACAGAAGCTTTGTCTTCCCTCCCCAACTGGGTCCCTTTCACACACAGGTCAGACCATTGATGTGGCTACTAGCCAGGAAAATTAACCAGGTGAACTCTTCCCTCGTTAAATGGCGGCAGAGTTTAATTGTGAATTTTCTCTCTCACGCTCTTGGTTCCTTGCAGCATCTGCTGATGCACATGCCCAGAACAGACAGAGAAATCCCAGATCTTGTCCAGCTTCCCCTGGGGGACCCCAGAACCTCCTTCTTTTGACTCAGGTGGAGTTTGGTAGGGAGAGAAGAAATAATTCAGATCCCAATTTAGATGCAAAGAACCAAAGGGGACCAGCCTTGGAGGCCAGCTATCCAATGCAACAACCCTATCAGCTCTGGCCCTTGGGAAAGGCAGCAACTTACCTGGAAGATGGCTCTGCTCCCCAGGCAACCCCAAGCTAATTGGACCAACTAGCCTCTGACAGCTGTCCTCTTCAGCCTCCTGTCCACACACCCAGTTGCGGTCTAGCCTATCCCCATGATTGACATTTCACCTTCAGTTTGACCCACCTTTCCCAGCAGTGAAATGGGGAGGCTGATTTTGACTGTGCAAGGATGTTGAAGGGATTGTCCTATGGGTATGTCCTCCACTGGGACTGGAATAAATCTGTGCACCCATTCCTAAATCACTGCTGGTCCCCTACTCTATCACAGACATCCCAGGACCCCCACCCTCACCCTGCCCCAGCTGGCAATTCACTTCCAAAGCTGTAGTGCCCTCCACTGGCTGTGGCCCAGGCAGTTCTCCCCTCGCCTCATCTTTAGCTTGGGGTAGCAGTCCTCACTCCCTGCAGAGGATTCCCTGAGCTAGCAAATGTGCCGGGTGGGCAGGAAGTGCCTTGGCTGGGCCCACAATGCAGACAGATGGCTCCCTGGCCCTGGGGATGCCCCCTCCCCTCCCAAGTACACTATGTGCTCTGCCCGCAGTCCCTGCCTGGCAGTTGGGCCTTTCCGGCCCAGCGTGGGGTGCCTGCTCATCCACACCACTGAGGTAATTAGGTTGATCTCCACCACGTCTTCCCCTCCTGACCTTTTGGAAACAATGTGTTTTGCTGCATCAACAAATTAACTGCAAATCAGATGCTGTCCTCATAAATGTGGGTTTCATATCCAATGAGCATATTCACCTGGCTCACACAGCTGACAGATATAAATGCCGAGGGCTGTGGAGATCCTGGCAAAGGCCAAAGAGTTCCTCTCCTCTCTGGGACCTCCACGTCAGTCATGCTTTTGGGCTTCCCTTCTCATGTTTACATCTCTTGTCAGTCCTGTGGCCAGAGCCGGGAGTCCACAGTACAGAGGTCTGCCCAGCCTTGTAGCTGAGAGGAGTGTCTGCCAGCCTGCCCGTCCTCCCAAATGTTTTACACACCAGGGACAGCAGGGTCTCTCTTACTGAGTGCCTAAGTAAGTCGGTCCCTTTTGAGCTAGGAGAATACCATACTCTGTAACCTCACATTTAAGGCCTTCTTTTATCTGACCCTGCCAGCCCTGCCCATCCTCATCTCAGCCTTAACCAGCCTCATATTCAGTCTCACTCTCTTTCTGGAGCACTGTGATTCCCCTGGGCCCTGCATCTACATGAATGTCTACCACCCCATCTAATAGAAGGGCCCCCCCTCTGTGCCTCCATAGACTGTGACATCCCCGTGTCCCTTCTTTACCATGACTCTTCCACCTGAATCCTGTTCATTCATGGACCTCAGCACCTGCTATAGAGAAAGCACTACTTGTATTAATGAACAGGTGCCTCTTTTGGAAAGTACTAGAAAGAGATGCTGTAATAAGAAAGGAAGGAAAAGGGCTGAGGATATAATTCAATGTATTTGCCTAGCATGCAAGAGTATCTGGATTCCATCTCTTCCCTCTAACACAGGGATCCCTAATAACCAGAGGCAGAGATAAGGAAAAAGTATCGCAGAAAGGATTCCAGATGTCATTGAAAATTTCAGCTCAAAAATAGCTCAGTGGACTAAGTACCTGCTTGTCGTGGTTGTTGTTACAACTGTGCAACCTCAAACCTCCCATAGCCTATCTGGGCCTTCTGTTTCCTATGTCTATAATGAAAGTAGTCCTTCTCTAACTTGCCTCCCCAGGCAATGTGAAGCTTAAAACACAGATGCAGAAATGTCTCCTTTTTTTCTGTCTGTTTGAGTCAGGGTCTCACTGTGCAGTTCAGGCTGGCCTTAAGCTCACTTTGTAGCTCAGGCTGGTCTCGAACTCACAACAATCCTCCTGCCTCAGCCTCCCGAGTGCTGGGATTACAGGCATGCACCACCATGCCCGGCCTGCAGAATGTCTTGAAAGGAAAACATATCATACACACAGAAGACAATTTTTTTTTTCTTTTTGAGAAAGGGTCTCACTATGCACTTCAAGCTGGCCTTGAGCTCACTTTGTAGCTCAGGCTGGTCTCGAATTCACAACAATCTTCCTGCCTCAGCCTCCCGAGTGCCGGGATTACAGGCATGTGCCACCACGCCTGGCAGGCAGAAGACAATATTAAAACTCAGTGTATTTCAGACAAGCCTATGGGTGTGTCCTCCACTGGGACTGGAGTAAATCTGTGCATCCATTCCTAAATCACTGCTGGTCCCCTACTCTTATCACGGACATCCCAGGATCCCTACCCTCACCCTGGGTGGCGGTGCACACCCAAGGCTGGCGGTGCACACCCTTGGAAACCAAGGCCCTCATGTCCATAGGATTTTTCTGGAAACACCTGTGATACAGAGTATAAGATTAGATGGTACCTTTTCATCCAGCCTGAGCATACTCTGGGAACATCCTAAGAATTAGTGCTAATTCCTACTCATGAAGGATTAATCAAGACTGTGGTTAATTCCTCACCTGTGTGGCAAAGCCAATATTGAACTTGACTAGAAAAAGACAGAACCAGGACTAGGGAGATAGCTTGGCAGTCTAAGCGCCTACCTGGCAAACCAAGGACCTGGGTTTAGTCCACGGTACCACATGCCATGCCAGCCCCAGAATGGGGCAAGATGGAACACACCTGCAATCCCAGCACTGGGGAGGCTGAAACAGGAGGATCACTATGAGTCAGGTCTGAGCTACAGTAGTGAGACCCTGTACTAAAGAAGGAAGGAAGAGAAACACAGAGCCATGTGGGGTGTAGTGATGCACACCTAAAATTGCAGTATTTTTAAGGCTGAGGTAAGAGTGCAGTGAGTTCAAGGCCATCCTGGACTATATAGAAAGCTCCAGGCCAGAACTACACGTGATGCTCTTCACCTGGAGAAAAATGTGTTTCCATAATGTAGATCACATCTTGTTAGACTGCATTCTTCAAGGACGAGGGCCGGATCTTATGCTTCTCCGCATCCCTGGCTTTTAGCATCCAAGTAGTTATTCCATCACCGCCCATGGGAGGAGTCCTCCATTCCGTCACTAAGCACAGCTGGTGCTCCAGTCCACTTTGCACCCTTGTGCCTACATTCACTCAGCCCTGCATGCAGCTTCCCAAGGCTACTACCAGGACTACTTTCTGGAAGAGACTGAACTGGTCAGAATTCATCATGGTCCTTCTCTGGCTTCTGTCTTCACCCATCTTCCCACCCAGATTACCACCACATACCCCTACGGTCTATTCTAATTCTGCCCCAGAGAACTCAGCTCTCCCCATACCTGTCTGTCCCCAGCTAGCAGCTCCTCCTGTGGTAACTTGGTATTTCTCATTAATTGAGTCCATGAGGTCTGACAAGTACCAAACATTGTTTTGGCTATAAAAGGTCAGAATCACATGGCAAGTTACACAAGTTCTAGCTTACACATTGACTACTAAGCAAACAGGTACTGAGACAAACTTTTCAAAATGTATCAAGTATCAAATTCCACTAGTTTAGGACCAATCAAGCACCAAAGTATGAGTGTATCTGGGAAACTGCAGCCACCCTGGCCAAGCAGCCTTGCCACTCCCTTCCCCATGGGGCAGAGACTGTGTCCTGGCAGCATCCACCGTGCTAACCTCCAGGAGTGCCGCAGTATGCCAGCCTCCCTCCCCCTGCAGTGGGGGTCTATGATTGTGCTCACAATTAAAGGCACTGAGGCCTGAAGTTTATCAGAGTCTCCCAGTAACAAAGCCTATGTGGTGGAGCCAGGAGGGCTCTCCAAGGATTCAGTGCTCCAGCACCCAAAACCTAAGACTGCTCGCTGCATGGGATCACCATCCCAGTGCCCTTGCTTCTCCCCAGCCTTAGTACAGTCCCGGAGGCCCACACAGCCATGGCAGGGTGCCTGATAATTAGTGCAAGCATCTCCTTTTTTCTCTCCTCAGTCCTAGGGGGGTCTTTAATGCTCATCCCCTGGAGGTTTACCTTTCTCCTCCTAGTGGCCATGCTGAGAAGGTGTCCCTGTCCTGTGTGCAGCATCAGAATGTGCTCAGAATTAATGAGTGTCACACCCTCTCCCTGCCATTTCCTGTAGTGACTGGATCCCTCAGTGCTGATGACCTGAGGGGAACACTTCAGAGGTTGGACTCGGGCAGTGCGGTTTCCTGTTCTTAGTTGCTTTTGTTAGGTTTTGTTTTTATCTTTCTGGTTGAGCCAGGACATCTGTACCACATTACCCTCCTGGGCATCTTTAAATCCCCTGGCTTTCTCTGCCAGCTCCTAGGCTGCCATGGCCAAGAGACCGTCTTCTTGCGCCATTTATAAGTTTGATTATAAAACAACAACAATTAAAAAAAAAAAAAAAAAAACAGTGCTTCTCTAAGATAAGCTTAGGAAAATAAGCTCCTGAAGGAATCTGGAAAACCAACTGACTCGAGTTTCTACGTGTGCCAAGATGTTGCAGCCAAAAATCATTTACTAAGCACCTGTGAGGTACCAAATACTATGCTAGACCCCAGGGTGGAGAGAAAAGGAGTGAGCTGACAGGAACAGCCTGTGTTTGTCTTGGGGGACAGAGGAATGATGGCAAAGGTGAGGCACATGTTCTGGAGGGCTTTAGACTATGCAGGCTGCATTTTTTGGAGAGTATTAGTGGATGGTGCAGGAAAAACAAGTCTGTACAAATAAATTCTGGACATAGGGCTAATATATATAATTTTTTTTCTTTTTTTTTAATTGCAAATAGCAGCATTTCCTGGACCTGTCTGGCTGGAACCCTGTTTCTCCCCTCACACAATGCATCTCCCAGGGCAGTGCTTCTCAGCTTTCCACTGAGATGATTTAAGCTGGCAAGTGGCATGAGTGGGCATGTATTTTTTTAAGTCCACTCTATAAACAAGTGTAGAAGATGGATTGGGAGGTCGAGAGGCTGGAGGTGGGGAACCCGCTAATGGTGATAGCTGCTAATGTCTAGTGGCCCCATCTCCCTGAATCTTCCTAACAGCCCTCTCGGGTAGAGAGCACCATTACCCGCCCTTCACAGATGAAGACAGTGAGGCTTGGGTGGGTACATTGTACACCCAGAGTAATCCCAACAGGAAGTGTTGCAGCAGCCGGTGTAGTGTTGAACACTGTCTGACCCCTGAGGCCTCCTCCTGACTGTTGTGCCATGCTGCCACCAAAGTGGAATGGAGGTAGCCCAGGCCAGAGGTGACAAGTCATGAGGACCATGGAACTGGAGAGGGTAGTCACCAGAAGTAGAGCGGCCAAGCCTGAGAGAAGCAGGGGATAGTTGGTGTGTAGAAGAGTAGATACCTGGCCTGAAAGCAGCAGCTGCGTACTGTGGAGAGATAGGCTCCCTCTCCCTGTCGTCCTTTTCCTCCTGATGAGCAGTGTGACATAGGGGCTCCACTTCCTTTTGCCCCATACCCTCCTATAAGCTACAGTGGGGAAGAAACAAAGCAGCCATGCCCGTCCCTCTAGGTGAACTCAGCTGCCACATAACTGCCAATGAAGAAGGGTCACCAGGCTTGGGTCAGGCCGCATTTCCCTCTGACAGTGTGGCATCTGAGTAGCCACAGTGCATCTCTATCCATCTTAAGACTGCTGAACACCACATAAGGTCCCTGCATCCCCAGCCTCAGCATCTGAGGCCATGTAGGAGCTAAGCGGGTGCAGGTGCTGGCCCTGGGCCCTGGGCTACAGATGTACAGAAGGTTACAGGGAGCTGCAGCTCAGGGGAGCTGCATGTGCTACAGAGAAATCTAGGCCTGTACCAAGTGCCTCTACTAACTTCTGCTGGGCGACTCTGACAGACCCAATACAGACGCCTGCCATGTGGGCCCTGTCTCCTAGGAGCTGGGTTCTGAAAAAGGTTCCAGCCAGGTGTGGTGGTACATGCCTATCCTCCTAGAGGGAAGGCTGAAGCAAGAGAATCAGAAGCTCACACCCAGCCTGGGCAATTTAGCAAGAACTCTGCCTCAAAATAAAACTAAACTGATTCCTAGTACAGGAAAAAAAAAAAAAAAACAAAGGGATATAGCTCAGTGTGAAAGCCTGAGGTTTAATTCCTAGTATAGCCAAAAAAGAAAAAAAGATCCAATGCAAATTTGAGAGCCAAAGTATCCATTCAAAGTAAAACTGGCCAATAAAAATGTGCCATAAGCTGCACATGCAAGGCACGGGTACAAGTCTAAGTGTTCTAGTAAAAGCATTAAAGAGGTCAAAAACAGATGAGGTTGATTTTAATAATATATTTAACCCAAATATCCAAAATACTATCATTTCAACATGTAATCAGCTTTTTTTTAATTACTAAAGTATTTTACATTCTTTTCTCCTATTAGTCTCTAAAATCTAGTCATTTTTATGCTTACAATGTATCATAATTTGGACTCACCACAGGTGGCCACTTTATTGGCCAGTGCTGGTTGAAGGTTGACAATTGGTGACATATCTTTGTGAACTGAGTGAGTAAAGGGACAGGGATCAACTGGAAGGCTCAGGGTTTGCTAGGGGTGGGGGCACATCTCAGACTTGTGTGGTTTTTACTCCTCTGCCCACCCATCTTGTGCCATGTTCAGGGCTCCTAGGTAGGCTGTTGAAAAGTCTCGCCTTGGCTTTTGAGGTGAAAGGCTTGAGGGTAGAGCTGAGAAGTCTGTACTGTGTTGCTTTTTGATTCAGATCCTGATTTCAAAGCCGAAGCATTTTATATAAATTATATTTATTCATCGGACAGTTTTGAGCAAGACTTTATTTTTTGTTTCTTCAAGGCCCATACAACCTTCTACTGCCATAGGGATGGATCCAGTAAGGAAATGGATATAAGGGGTGGGGGGAATACTTCAGTGAATCCCAAGCAGCAGGAAGTACAGGTCAGTGGGAGTCCTGGAGACCCCTGTGATCTGGGCAGGGTCTTGAAGGACAAGTCTGAATCTACTAAGCCAACAAGGATGAGGTGGAATGTGATACCCAAGAAGCAAGCAGGAGATGAGGTACCAGAGCCAAGGCATTGAAGGTCTGCCCAGAGAGGGCCCAGGTGGAGGGTGGGGAAGTCTACATGGGGCAAAGTTGTGTCTAGGTACTGCAGGACTGGGGGTACCAGCCCAGGACCTGGAGTTGTCAACCAAAATGGGAGGGACACCAGAGATTGTAAAACTGAGTATGGCCTGGTAAATTGCAATTCACAAGGTCTCTTGGCCTCTGTGGAAGGTGATGGAGGGGATCCTTGCAGGAGACACTATCAGGAGATTATTGTAGTAATCCAGACTGGAGACAAGACCAGAACTGAGCAACTGGCATAGGGGACAGCCTTAGGAGATGGCCAGGGCAGGAGAGGAACAGGGGTGTCAGAATGGTACTGTGGCCTTGCCTCAGGGGACTGGATGCTTGCTCCCACGCTGTGTGTGGAAATGCATTGCGCCATCCTAGTGTGTACTGATGTTTTAAGTTTCCACTTTAATGCAGCCACAAAGACTCCGTCCCACTCGACCGCCGCCTCCCAAGATACATCGCGCAAGGCCCGTGAGTAGCTGGTGCTTGTGCCCTCCCGCCTAACACTGCCTGAGCCATTCTCCCCAACTGACTAAACCTTGGGAGTGTGGACTCTCCTGCCTGGCACGAGGAAACCGGGAGTTGGGTTTCTCAGCTTCCCTCGCTGTGTGGCATGAACCTGAACTTGCATTTCCTGGGCTTCTCTCTCCTTCTTCTGAATCAATTCCATGATGCTCAGAGGGTCAGATGCACAGGTGGCCAAGAGTGTGCACCACTGAGCCCCTCATAGGCAAGCCATAATTCTAGCCAAGGAACTGTGAAGCTGGGATGCAAATGCCTCTCCCTCACAAGGGAAGCCAAAGACTGGCAGCAGGGGTCTCACTCCTGACAGCTCTTACTTTGGAAAGCTATTGGTGTTCCCTCCCAAGGGCAGAGTTCTATGCCCAGAGAATATGGAGCCAGCCCAAATGGAGACAGGTACTGTGCTCCTGCCAGGCCTCCACGGAGAGCCACCTTCCCAGGAAAGTGTGGAGTTAAGAGCGGAATAGCAAGGCAAAGTGTGATAAATACACCAACACCTGGGAACAGGGTGGGAGGGGAAGAGAGGCCCATTGTGTATCCTAAAGAAAAATGCTATGGAAAAATGTGGGCTGGGGATCTGGCACGGAGCACTGGGGAGGCTGTTTTCCTTATACACTCAGACTTTGGCCATGCCGCAGCATAATAACTTTAGCAGGTGCCTTAAAGTAGAAAACTTGCCAGAACCATTTGATGAGAGCTGTTTACCTAGGAAAGTTTCCCAGTCTGTGGCCCCAAGCATCCACACTCCATGGCCAACCATGGGGGATCAGCTGCAATCACAGTACCCCACAAACTAACATCCCAGCCCACCCCACCCTCACCAGTGCACATAATTAGTCCACCTCATGACAGTACCAGGACAAACTGTATGTCTATCTTGAATCCTTAATGAGCACACGGGGCATCAACGGATAACTGCCGTCTGGGTGGATGTTGGATGTTAGGTGAGGCTGTCTCCTCCCCTTGCCACCACATGTAGGAGTTAGAAGGCTAGGGGAGAGATGGAAGAGTTAGCTGGCTTCACCTGTGATAGCTGTGGGTCCACCTGCCAGCATTTGGGACAATGGACCTATCCTGTGGCCCCATGAAAGTATGAATAACCCAACCGGGGATTGAACTCTGGCCCTTGTGCTTGCCACAGAAGCACTTATTCCACTGAACCATCTCCCCAGCCCCTAGTACAGTGGTCAAGAGGCTAGAATGTTCCTGCGCGCTGTCGCTGGAAGAAAGGCACAGGCAGCAAGAAGGCTTTGGGAAACAGGAAGTCCCTAATGGATCGAACCTTGTAGGATTTAGTGAGTGTTTCCATACAGTCATCAGCAACATGGATTTGGGGAGTCAAGAGCTGGTCTTGCCACCTTTTTCTTTTTTGTAGTTTAAGGGAGGACCTACAGGGTGTTCAGGGTCTCACTACTAGATCGGACTCAGTGATCTGCCTGCTTACACACTCCCAAAAACCAGGATTACAGGCATGTGCCACCACACCCAGTCTCAATTATGGTCTCTGTCTCAGCAAGCCCCAGGGGTGGGGCCAGCACAGCAGGCCTGGGGTGGAACCCCGGACCCCTGGGCCTGCTTGCAGGTGCTTTAATCCACTGAACTATTCGGCCGGCCCTCAAGAGAGCTAGTCTTGAATGCTGAGTCTGTATGACTTTGTGGGGTTTGTTTGTTTGTTTTGCCTAACCGGGGATTGAACTCAGGCCTTTGAGCTTGCCAGGGAAGAGCTTATTCTACTGAACCATCTCCCCAGCCTCTGTCTGTGTGACTTTGGGCAAGGACTGAAACTCTCTGAGCCTCATTTCTACTTCTGCCCTCGACCCTCATTCGTAGGGCTTTTCAGTGAGAATGAACAGGGAAAACATTTGAAGAGCACCTAGCACTCTTAGCACACGGTAGCAATTCTCATTCTCCCAAACAGGTTCTTACAGGACAGCCGTGGTGGCACTCACCTGTAATTCCAGTACTTGGGAGCCTGAATCAGGAGGACTGCTGTGAATTTGAGACCAGCTGGGCTATAAAGTGAGCTCAAGGTCAGCCTGAACCCCATAGTGAAAGCCTGTCTCAAAAAGATAAAAAAAAAAAAAAAAAAGTGGAGTCTGAGCAAGTTCCTACGTTTTAGAACCTTTCTTTTCTTTTTCCTTTTTTTTTTTTTTTTTTTTTTTTTTTGCAGAACCAGTGATTGAACTCACTGGTTCCCTTGAGCTTGCCAGGGAAGTACTTATTCTGCTGAGCCATCTCTGCAGTCCCCATATTTTAGAACTTGTATGGAATGGCCTGGTTTATTAAGAACCATCCTTTGCTTAGGCTTATACAGTCAGCAAGTCCCTCTTAGGTACCTCCCCTCAACTGAGACCCACAGTGGTTCTGTGAAGGATACATTGTCATCACCCATGTTACACATGAAAAAGCATGTGCATTGTAACTTAACCCAAGTCCTTCACCAGGGCTCACCAGGCTCCAGAACTAGGGATATTTTCAACATCCCAAGCTCCCCACTCCTTGGTTGTGGAGACAGAAACAGACTTAGCATACAGTACCAGGACATAGCTTCAGTTGAGAAAAAAATAATCAGCAACTAACTGGGCTTCCTGTGGCACTGTCAGGAAGTACCAGGTCCTGGCAGGGAGACAGGCCGAGGTAACAAACATACTGCACACCTTTTGTGTATGCAGAGCTGCTGGACACCCAAATTGCCTCACTCATCCTGATTACAATTTCAGAAGGCTGATGCCCTCTCCCCTTTTTGTAGCCAAAACCACAGAGATGATAAGAGGCCAACCTGGCCCTTGAGGCCAGCCTCCCCTTCTTCTTGCTCCCCACCAAACCACCTCCTCTTAAAGGGCAGCCATCAGAATCCTTAGAGGCAAAAAAAAAAAAATCCTTAGAGGCATGGGTTCCAGCCCAGGCAGACCACCAGCATGATTCAGGGCTGCCCCCTACACACACTGCCTGGAAAAACTCCCACCCTGAAGAGAGCTATGGCGGACTCTGCAGTCACACCAGTGTGAGGACTTGTGCAGATCAGGGCATGCCTAGCCACTTCCATCAGCATGCGAGGACTTAGAGGGGCTGCAGTTGCCACAAGATAAGCCTGATGAGCAGCTGCCTCTGCCCTTGGCCTGGTTTAAGAAAAATAAGCCCAGCGCTCAGGGCTGTCTCTCCCCTGACTTCTGATGTGTTGGGGAGGAAGGTGCCTAGGAGGATTTCACCCCACGCCCCACCCCCAGGTTCAGAGGTCAAAAAGGCCTGCCCTTAATGGAATCATAACTTGACCAGTTTCTGGCTTTGTGACCTTAGGCAAGAGCATTACCTGCTCTGAGCCTTGGTTGTATTGTCTAAGAAACAAGTCCAGTGGTGTCTACCAGGTGAGGATAGTTAAGGTCATACATGGAGCGCACCTAGCATGAAATTAGTATGTATGTGTGCCAAGCAGGACTGCCAAGAGACGATTTGGGAGCCACAGAAGATGTGTGCCTTCTGGAACCCCAGGTCCCCAGGCTGCAGGGACTGTTCGCTCTGAATGCACTTAGGCAAACACTTGTAATGAACCCTACTGCATTTTAGAAAGGACCCTAGGAAACCCAGGGATGGGGCTCCTCAGGGCCTCGAAGAGGACAGCCTGACAAGCCCTCAGCCAGGCTTTGCTGGCCCACTTAGCTGCAAACATCCAGCCTAGCCGCTGGCAGGGATGGTGGAGCTTTGTAGCCTGGCATCTGTGATTGGAGTTCAGCTGTGACCACAGGGTTTGGGATTTTTATTAAAAAGAAAAGAAAAAAAACACAAGAGATCGGTTCTGGGGTCTCACCAATGAAGGGCAGTGGCCGGGGCTTGCTGGGTAGAGGCAGACTGCGGTCGGCCTCTGTGCAAAGCACTTTATAAGCTCTGTATTTATTATTTCTCGCTCACCATTAAAATCAAATGTACTCGGTGCTTTTGTATTCAATACACATTTAACCCTGCCGACTTAGATTTCTCAGATTTTAAATCCAGTGGGGAATTGGCTGGCTTCCCAACTCTCCCCTCCAGTCCCCCTTGAACAGAGCTGGAAATCCCTGTTTAGCATTTTCTCCCCTGGCTCTGCTGGGATCCTAGCAGTGGTGGGCCTGCCCCTGATGTGTATGGGCAGTTTTCTCCCTCCTTCCCACCCCCACCCCTACAGAGCACCCCGGAAAGAGGAATGTGATTGCTGAAATATGACGGGAGTTGTCTGCATCGTCTTGTGATTCCGGCTTAATTAAACCATTTTGTCTGTGTGTGCCTTTGGCTGGTTGTGGTTTGCTGCTGCCGCTGCTACTGCTCCTGCTGCTGCTGTTGCTGCTGTTGCTGCTGTTGCTGCTGTTGCTGTGTGTGGGGTGTGTG